>SEYY01005194.1:2500-7500 GCA_009176605.1 Armadillidium nasatum | reverse complement strand
GAGGAATCGAACCGGCGCCCTCAAGCACGTGAGTCAATCACCCTACCGTTTGAGCCACGGTAGACATAAAGTTCCTATTTTTCCTGCTTTATTCAGAGTCCATGAAAAATCTTAGTTTATAAAGATTTCGTTATTTATTATTTTTTTACTTATTTTCATGCCATTTTTAGTATACATTCTTGGCACTTGGCCACATAGTAATGATGTCGATGAACCCGCCTATTTTCCTCATCTTTCCCACTTGGCCCAAATTCGACAGAACTTCCACATGCAACGATGTTAATTAGAAATCTCTTAAGTTTTCGGTCATTTATCTATTCATTTGTGAAATCAATTTCATTTTTAGAGTTCCGTTACAGTTCAAGTAATAGTGGCTCGAACGGTAGGGTGATTGACTCACGTGCTTGAGGGCGCCGGTTCGATCCCACTTCGGGATCCTAGGTATATACTACCTAGAAAGTTCCTCTCCTCGAATAGGGCAATGCCCGTGAGATGTGAACTTTAAAAAAAAAAAAAAAAAAAAAAAAAAAAAAAAAAAAAAAAAAAAAAAAATAGATGAAGAAGGACGCGAAACCACAACTTCACATAAGGGCAAAGGTAGTATCCCTGGTGGGAATGACTATACCAATAACACTAAAGATTTGCAGCTAGTGGACGTCAAGCAGATGAAAATCGGCAGAGAAAAATTGATAATTTAGTTTATAAGCATCTTTTGGCATAGGATTTTTGTGATTAACTTTCTTGGCAATGTTTGAATCAATGTTCAAGAATTTATTATTTATTTTGAGGTTTACGCCTCAAGGCATTGTTCTATTCGAGGAGAGGAAACTTTTCTAAGGTAGTTTCTTATCTAAGGATAACCACAGTGAGAGATCGAACCAGACCCCTCTCAAGCAGAGTGAGTCAATCACTCTACCACTTTGTTCCACGGTGCACGTCAAATGATGGTCCACAGAAAAACTGGTGGTCTGCAGTTTAATTAGAAAGATTTCCAATTTGGTTTATTAGAATTTTCTATCAATCTTTATCGTATTTAACCTTTTAGCGAATAAAAATTTTAAATTAACATTATTAATTAAAATTTAAACTATAAGGCCCAAAAAGAAGCTGACAACAGTGACACACAAGCTTACTGTTGGCAACTCTAATACAAAAGCTTTCGGTTGGCAACTCAAGACACGTAACCTTTCAGTTAGCAACTCTGACACGCAAGTATTTGGTTGGCAACTCTGACACGAAAGGTTTCAGTTAGCAACTCTGAAACGCAACCCTTCGGTTAGCAACTCTGATACACAAGTTTTCAGTTATCAATTCTGACACACAAGCTTTCATGAACATTATTTAGAATTTATTAAGAAGAAGAAAAACAACTTGGAATACAAGGCTAGAAATTAGTAATAAATGAAACTGGGAAGGAGTTATAATTACAAAAAGAATGACTGTTACAAAAGTCATTGATTATTTAAAAACAGATAAGTCATTTAAATGTCTTTTATTTTTTCATCATTATTATTTTTTTATTTTATTTTTTTTAAAAAACTTTTTTGAGTGTATTTCATTTTTTTTTTTTTACAATAAAAATAAAAAAAAAAAAAAAAAAAAAAAAAAAAAAATATATATATATATATATATATATATATATATATATATATATATATATATATATATATATATATATATATATATATATATATATATATATATATATATATATATATATATGTGTGTGTGTGTGTGTGTGTGTGTTTTACCTTGTATTCTTTTGTTTAATAGTAAAATTATCCTTTTGAACAAAAAACAAATAATTAATTATTCACAAGTATTTATAACCATTATGATGATTATAATTTACGACCAAGAAATTTAAATATTTCTCCCTATATATATATATATATATATATATATATATATATATATATATATATATATATATATATATATATATATATATATATATATATATATATATATATATATATATATATATATATATATATATATATATATATATATATATATATGCTCAAGCTGGCAAAGAACCTGATTTAAGATTTAGTGGAAAATTGTTTTGAGGGTGCATGAATATCCTTTCTACGTTCATCCATAAAAACGCGTTATGTTTCAAGTATTTTCATAAGCATTCGAGGTACGCATTAACGAAACAAGGACCAAGAAGTCTAGAATATATCTGAGTCAAAGGGCTGGCTAAGCCCCTTGGCTAAACGAAAGTAAAAAACCTGATGATTTTTCTTCATAAAGCCGATCCGGTTCGAGGTGCGCTAGCGAGAGTCTTTCCCAATTAAAATTTTTGATTTCCTAGAAGTCCTATTAAGACACTTTCATTTATAAAGCAGTTGGGTACAACAGAGGAAAGAAAACCTTACTCGATCTAGGCGTATCCAAACCTCTTTTCTCGATGCACCAATTTCAGTCTGCTAAACGCTCTGAAATTCATTAAAACCCACATACTCGTTCTATATCTAGTCTTAGGAATACAAATATTTTGGCTATGAATGGATTAATCAAAGGAACTCCATATGACAATTTCAGTCATCAGGAAGAAATTGAGTTTATATTTCATGTTTGCCAACAGTACCTCAATATGAGGGAGGAACTGTTGGTTAGAAGCAACTAATCGGTCGCACACACTTCCTTGAACTATAAATATTAAACTAACAATTAAACATGAGTCTTTATGCATATTTCTAGAATTTACATTTCTAATGAAATAACATCCTTATACATTTGTACCACGGGTCTGCCCAGACTGCGAAATGAACAACCGGTTTCAATAAAACCTTTGTGACAAAATTTAATCAAATTTTCGATTATAGTTTGGGCTTCACTTAGTTTAGCCATATGATAACAAATGCGATTTGAAATAATAGGGGCTCGTTTATTACCTTAAAAAATATTTAAATCTTAGTGTTTCTTCCCTTGTATCTAAGCGATTTCTTTTACACACTATGCAACTTTTATCTTTCAGTGAAAACCATTCGATCCTAAATACCCATAAAATTGTGCAGGGAAGAAACTATTACTACGAAGAATCTTTCCACACTTCTCCCCAGATATATATATATATATATATATATATATATATATATATATATATATATATATATATATATATATATATATATATATATATATATATATATATATATATATATATATATATATATATATATATATATATATATATATATATATATTATATATATTATATATATATATATATATATATATATATATATATATATATATATATATATATATATATATATATATATATATATATAAGGTGTTTTAGAATTGCTAAGTGAATCTTGGTTCAAAAGTTATCTAAGGGAAGTTCAAACCAAATCCAGAATAGGAAAGCCGCATCATACAAGTGTATAATGGCAGTTGACCTTCATATTTGGAAGCTATGGATAGACTGTGCGCACTGCAATATATACAAAATAATAAGGTGTAACACATAAACGTACACATAAGTAAAGCATACATAAGGAACGATACATGGAGAAAAGTCAAATAAAACAGACTGAGGAGAATGGTTTATAGCGATAAAGAAGACATTCTAAGAAATATTATTATTCTTTCCAGCCACCTCTGTTTTGTGGAATTCTCTCCCATCTTCTGAGCTACCTGCTGAATTTAATCTCCATTTACTTTAAAGCCCACGTCTGTGCTCACATAAGAAATTCGCGTTCGGTGGGGACTTGAGGTTGTTTAATTATTTTTATTGCTCTAACACCCTCTCCTTGAATAGGGCCCTGCCCGTGAGCGGTGGTGATGTGTGTAAAAAAAAAAAATAATACTGTGTTCGAAATGTTGACAAACTTCGTGGTACCGTTGACTAAAGAAAACTCTCCGGGATTTCGAGAGTTTTTCGTGATACATCGAAGACTTGGTTTAAGGTCTCGAAGAACGTTGACAAAGGGAACTGGTGTTGCATACACAAATTATCATAAATGGCCCCAAAGGAATAATAAAATGTTATCTTAAGAGGCCACTCAATCGGTCTACCTCTACCAATCCATCAGTTTGGAAACGCAATGTCAAGATACAGTCTAGCAATAAAACTACAACACAAAATACAGAATTTCTGTTAGTACTACACAAAAGTATACGGTCGTGTGGTCGGTTCGTTTCCATAACTAATAATGAATTCATAGTTACCTGCGGCAGGTTAACTAAATTATACACCTGTTGCATGCGACATTCTTATTCTGGAGTTGGTATGAATTTGGAGTCACAGTAACTTGAGAACTTTTGCATTCTGGAACCAATCTTCATAAACTTTTTTTTAAGAGTTAGGATTTGTACAACCTCTGGTTCAAATTTAGAAATGAAAATCTAAAACATCTTATATATATATTATATATATATATTATATATATATATATATATATATAATATATATATATATATATATATATATATATATATATATATATATATATATATATATATATATATATATATATATATATATATATAAAATAAATTATTAATTACTAAAGAATTCTAGATTATGCTTAAAAGAATTTTTTTTTACGTTAGAGATGAAGTTGGAATTTTTTTTAAAAACAATTTTTTAAAGGTTAAAGTTTGAATTTGCTCCTCAGGGGTTGGGTCAAATAGGATATATATATATATATATATATATATATATATATATATATATATATATATATATATATATATATATATATATATATATATATATATATATATATATATATATATATATATATATATATATATATATAGTGAAGTAAATTTCCATGGAAGGGTAGGAACGGGGTTATATAATTAATGAGGATAAGGATTTAGAATTAACTGGAAACTTGTGGGGTGGTGAAGTTCGTATGTCCCTGCTGGGGAGGGGGGAGGGGGGGGGAGATTGATACAGGGGATACATAATCTTTTCCGCCAAGGAGAATAATTAAAGGACTTGAAATACACTTCGCCTGTACTTCATGTCGACTGAA
>SEYY01005193.1:0-14446 GCA_009176605.1 Armadillidium nasatum | reverse complement strand
TATGAATGTAATCGGAAAGGAAGCTTAAAAACACACATGCTTATACACACAAACGTAAAATTATTTAAATGTTCTGACTGTTCCTATGAATGTAATCATAAAGGACACTTAAAAATACACATGCTTACACACACAAACGTTAAATTATTTAAATGTTCTGACTGTTCCTATGAATGTAATGATAAAGGAAACTTAAAAAAACACATGGCTACACACGCAAATGTAAAATTATTTAAATGTTCTGACTGTTCCTATGAATGTAATCATAAAGGAAGCTTAAAAATACACATGCTTTCACACACAAACGTAAAATTATTTAAATGTTCTTACTGTTCCTATGAATGTAATCATAAAGGACACTTAAGAACACACATGCTTACACACACAAACGTAAAATTATTTAAATGTTCTGACTGTTCCTATGAATGTAATCAGAAAGGAAACTTAAAAAGACACATACTTACACACACAAGGTTTGGGGACGGTTGACACCAAGCTACCAAGTTAAAATACCCTTTAAGGAGAAGTGTAAAAAAAAAAAAAAAAAAAAAAAAAAAAAACGTAAAATTATATAAATGTTCTGACTTCCTATGAATGTAATGAAAAAAGAAACTTAAAAAGACACAAGCTTAAGTATTAAAAGAAGAAGAAAGTTGGGTGGTAATTTTTAATTTGTTTTTTTCGTTATTTTATAATTGTATATGAAACCCGAGGGTGAAAAACCGCACGTTAAAAGCTGGTTTTTAAAAAGAAGTTCAAAACCATTTTTTTCTTTTGTTTAACTTTAAAGGCAATGTTTTAGCACTTTATTTGTTTAGGTATTATTTATATTAATTTTTTTGTAAGTTTTTTATTAAAATCTTTATTTTCAGCTTTGATGAAATAATCTTTTAATTTTAAGTGACGTGTCTTCGCTCTATTGTTTAAAGACACAAATCACGCTTTAGTTTTTAATCTTAACAAAAGTTTTTACTTTTCATGAAATATTTCTGCTTAAGGGGATCCGGACATTTTTTATTTCTGGAACAAAATTTTTAATTTTAAAGGTAACAGAATACAATTTTGGAACTTTACATAATTGGGAGAGTTCCGCATTTTTGCATTCATGCGAAATTTCTGTAGTATCAATATTTTCCAAGGCCCACAGACCCTCATTTTATTCGATGCGACACCCATGTCACTTAATTAATTAATAACCAACCTAGCCCAAATTTTGAGGAACATTTCATTTCAATATTTAATAATGTCATAATAATTTGAATAGGTTAAAAAATAAATGTTCCTTGATGCTTTGAATAATTTTTATTGGTGCTACTGGAGTGAGCAAGCTACAAATATTTATTTTAACCAAAATTAACAAAAGTTAACATTTTACAACTGTGGCTCCGGCCTGAGTTTTGTTTAGTCCTAATTACTTTTAGAAGTAAAATTCAACTTTTATTACCTTACAGGAAAGGAGGCAAAATAATAATAATAAATTTGTAAATGTAAGATTTATTTTCAGAAAAAAATGCCCTAATTTATATTCTTTGGGGCTAGAACAATGCCAAGAAACTAAATTTACCTTTATGTAACTTTTGATAATTAGGTTTATTGTTATTTGTATTACCCAGTTATTTGTATTATTATTATTATTATTATTATTATTATACCCAGTAATATGTAGTCACATTGCTATACAAACTATTGAAAGGTGATATAGGGTTGGTGCCATCAAATCATTGCAATCCTACTTGCCTTAATGCATGGTCTATTTTCTTCTTCAATTTCTGCAACTTTCACGTTGTTCAATGCAATTTCCGGTTTGTTGAACACCACCTCTCTTCTTTTAGACCTAACCTCTTATTCTTGACAGAAACTCGGGTGCTTGAGTGCTCTGATAGCTTGGTTGTTTAGAGCTCTGTACTGAAGTGATTCACTGTGGCATGGAGACTACATTCTAAAATCTTTTCCTTCTACTAAGCTTTACAAACCTTGGTTTAACTCTGCTTATTCTCATGCTATTTGCCATAGGGATGCTTCCTTCAGAAATTACCGTTGTTTCAACATCTGTTCTTGTTCTTTGAAACAACAAAAACTCGTTTCTCAATACGAAATGCAATAATTTTTCTGACTCTTCCTCTCTTTCAATCAGTTTGCAAAAAATGTTAACTCAAATTTTGCCTCTTCCTCTTTCTCTCCATCGGTATTTTTTCGGCACAATTGCAGTTTGACCTCCAAAGACAACGTTTTGCTCAGACTTTTGACACAAATTTAACTTTAGATGATTTCAAAGATAAAACTCTTCCTTCAAAACTCCCCCTCCCCCTCCCCAACTCGTATCAAAAATTGTAATTTCTTCTAAAGAAATCCATTTGTTTCTCTCTCTCAACTTTACACCAAGAAGCCGTACAGTGTTAATTGTATCCTTATGATTCTCAAAATTTTTTACTCTTTAACTTGCACCCTGCTTTGGCAAAAATATTTCATCTCTGTCTTTATACTTTAACCTTCCCTTTTCACTGGAAACGTGCTATCATTCAGCGTGTGCCGAAAAGGGAGGAACTCCAGCCCTTCAGATACCGTTCCATTTCTTCAACCTCTGTTCTTTCTAAAGTTTCTTGTTAAGAGTTGGAAAGATCTTAAATCTCCTAATCTTCTCTCTGATTGCCAATATGGTTTTTGTAAAAAAAAGTTCTAATGGTAATTTTCTTTCCCTTTTCTCTGGTCCTCCTCTCTTCGTCATTTCAGTAAATATCGGATATATCGACTGCCTCCGATAGAGTGTGGCACAAATCTTTGATTTTTAAACCTCTCTTTCGTAATTTATCCTCTCTGATTTTCTTTCCGGTCGTTCTATAGCAGCTGTTATAGACTGCCACAGTTCTTCGTTTAAATCTTTGAATCATATTAATAGTGGTGTTCCTCAGGGATGTCTCCGAACTCCAACTCTTTTTCTAGTTTTCATTAAAGACCTTCTCTCAATTACTTAATCACGTATTTATGCCTATGCTAATGAATCACCTTCTTTACTTCTTCCAATTTGAAAGACGCCACTTCCGTCGACAGCTATTGACGCAAGAATGGTGGCTTTTGAGCAACTGGCCTCTGACCTTTATCGTATTTCAATCTGGGACAGAGAAAATAATGTTTTCAGTGTCTCAAAATTTCAGTTCCTCCATCTCTCTGCTCGACACAACCTTCCACATAACTTAAACCTTCGTCCAACCTTAATTTTCTGTAGTATCAATATTTTTTTTTAGTGTTTCTATCTTCATGAAATTTCTTAGAAGGAACACGTTACTTCTCTTTTAAACAAGGTTTCAATTTTTTTTTTTTTTTTTTTTTTTTTTTTTTTTTTTTTTTTTTTTTTAAATAAATAAATAAATAGTTGACATCTCACGGGCATTACTCTATTCGAGAAGATGAACTTTTCTAGGTAGTATATACCTAGGATTCCCAAGAGGAATCGAACCGGCGCCCTTAAGCACGTGAGTCAATCATCCTACCGTTCTGAGGAACCTTTATAATTTTTTCACAATACTCTAGTTGCTTGCACTTTATAGGGATGGTCCACTGATACAGCTTTCCTCGAAAAAGTGGAATCTAGGGATTTTCGTGTTAATTTACGCTCTCAATAATTCTATTTCTGCCTGTCGAATTGTGTCATCATCTCTATACTTTCTCTATTACAGCAGACACTGCTCTTCTGAACACACTCGTCGTTTACCTCCTCCACAAAGAAAGGCTCGAGCTACACGCTTTTCTACACAGTCTTCACCATTCTCTGTCCAACTCTCCAACAACAATTGTCCGAAAACAACTCTTCATATCACTCCTCACATGTAAAGAAGGGCATTGTTTTCGGACAATTTCTGGGTGCTCTAAGAATTTGTAGTCCACCTTTTTTGGAAGATGAGATTGACTTTGTTAGGAAAAAATGTTTAGCTTTAAAATTTCCATATATTATAAGAAGAGCTAAAATTAAAATTAATGAACCTTTTAATCTGAAAAATGTTCTAGATTATCCTGGTTGTCCAAATAAGGTGGAAGATTTAAAAAAATGTGAATATAGTTTATTCGGTGCCTGGTGAGCTTAAAAGTTTTTAAAACCTATATTAAAAGGAAAAAAAAATGAAAATATTGGAGTTTACAAAGAAAAATGCAGTAATTGCAATAAAATATATGTTGGAGAAACAGTAGACCTAAATAGACGTAGGTACCAACATTCTCATAATCTTAGAATAGATGATATTGACTCAGTTCTTGCGCAACATAGAAGAAATGAAAATCATTTCAAAAATATGAATTATTTTTCTTATTACAAGAGTTCAAGACCATAATACAAGAAAATTACTGGAATCTTTTGTCATGACAATAAGAACATTACAAGGGGAGCTTTTTATCTGGATCCAATAGGTAATAATATTTTGAAAGAAGTTACTTTTTTTTAATTTCTTTTTTATTTAAAGTATTTTTGGCGGTTTTAGATTAATTTTTATACATAGTTGCTAGGTTTTGATTTTTGTGGGTGTTAACTCTCTTTGGTTCTTCAATCTTTTTTGAGACTCGCTTGAACAAAGAAACCAGGATATGGTATCGAAAGCTTATGTAGTTTTTAATTTTAATTTTAATTATTTTATTTAGGTTTATTAAATTTAATTATTTTTTTAGACATTTTTAAAAACAGTTTTTAGATATTTTTTTGGAAAGTTTTCTTACCATAAAAATTTTAGTGTGATTTAAGCATTAATTTGTTATATATATATATATATATATATATATATATATATATATATATATATATATATATATATATATATATATATATATATATATATATATATATATATATATATATTAGTGGCTAAATGTGAATCTTGGATGGTAAATGGAGGTCCACATACAAACTGAACTTTACTATGAGTGTTGAAATAAAAGGAAGGCTGGGTTTTATTCTTTTTTATTTTACACAAAATAAATGGAATCTGACAAGAGAACACACCAAGTTTTAATAACAGGAACCCTGTCTGGAAAGACAATAGGTAAAAATAGTAATATATCCTTATAAATGACACAATCCACATCCCTGACACTACCTCGCATTAGCGCACAAGGATATGCATTGTGACAATTCACAATGGATAAAATGCAAATCTGGCAAATATAATTTGAAAAATAAAATTTATATATATATATATATATATATATATATATATATATATATATATATATATATATATATATATATATATATATATATATATATATATATATATATATATATATATATATATATATATATATATATATATATATATATATATATATATATATATATATATATATATATATATATATATATATATATATATATATATATATATATATATATGATATGGTTAATAAAAAAAATGTAATTTAGAATAATAAAAATAAACACATAATAATAAAGAGTATTTTAATAATGTTGTGACCCTACCTAGCAACCTTACTATCCTGACAACTAGAGTCTAGTGAGAATCCTCCGCAGGCTGGTGGTAACCAAGTAGAGAGCAACAAACCAAAAGTGGTGTTTTGACTGTGAGGCTAAACTGAAGAGCACTGAGGAGAAAAGAGAGAAAGGACATGGAAAAAGGAACGCTAGATAAGACCATCTATGATAGTCAAAATTTAGCAACGCCGCAATAGCAAAACAAAGTATATAATCTATGTGAAATAACTTTTCTCCTGTGTGGATTAGAATGACTGTCGATTCAGATGAAAACAATGGAGAGCTCATAATTTATTTTCGCTCCAAAGTAGCATTAAAATTTTGTACGATGCCCTCTGATACCGATCCAGCAACCTGTCAGTGCAAAGCATAGACTTTAAAGCCAATGTGCAAAGCTAAGATGGTAAAATACGCCAATAACGCCATTAAAGTAGTACGATAATTGATTTTAAATATTTGTTAATTAATTTTAAGAAATTTTTTTTAGTGTTTTTAGTATACAAAATCGTTTCTGACGGCATAATTAACATAAAAAAAAAAAAAGATAAAAATCAGAAGAATTCGTCTTTGTAATTTCGATATAGAAGAAAAAACAATGACCATCACACAAGACATTTACCAAAAATTCAGCTTCCTCTTAAATGCTGCAAGAGAATCACATATTTATGCCATTTGTGTGTCCGTGGCTACTCTCAGGTTTCTTTGTTTTGTTATGTTTTATGCAATTTGTGTGCCTGTGGCTGCTTTATTTTCTCTTTTGTTTCCCTTCTGGTCTTTTTCTTTCTTGAATTCGTCATCTCCTCCTAGAGGAGTCCTTTGCTTTCCGTCTGTGAGACCAGTTTCAAATAGTCTTTTTCCTTCATGTCTGCATAGTTGAAGCCGATAGAAGATTGAAGCTATGGTCAATAGACTTTGATGTTTGACGACCATTAAAAATCTCTAAGTAAGTATAGACCGACTGTTGCTGATACTAGTAATTAGGAACCGGCCATTTTTACTGACCCCGGCCCCGGCCCCGGCCCCGGCTAAAAATCAGGGAAAACCGGGGTTGCCAGCCGGGGTTAAAATGGGAAATTATCCTTGAGGGGACAATTTTTAAATTTTTTATTTTAAATTTTTTTTTTTTTTTTTTTTTTTAATTTTTTCAGTTTATTTTTTTTTCTCTTTTTCTAGTGTTTTCCTGAGTCTACTATTAAAAAATGTTTTTTTTTTTTTTTTTTTTTTTTTTTTGAAATTTGACCCTTTTCAAATGAATGGCGAGGCCAAACCACTCTTTGGAATGACCTGAAATTTGTACTGTATATTTAGAATTCTATTGGCAACAAAAACTTGTAACTGACTTTTGCTCCTAAGTTACAGGAAAAATGTTATAAGACAAAAACTTAACAACTATTAAAAAAAAAAAATCCACCTTTTCGGATAAAAAAAAAATAAAACAAAAAAACTACAACTATAACATTTATTTTTGGTGGGTGTATAGAGGAGGGATGGGGATACAAATTCCTCTCTATTCTTTATTCAATGCGATTCGTTGGTTTCGAGATATAGCATTGAAGATAGTCAATTTTTTGACCAAATTTCATAAATTCCCAAAGTTTTTTAGGCTATATCTCTCTCTTCAAACAAATAGCATTTAATAATATATATAATATATATATATATATATATATATATATATATATATATATATATATATAATATATATATATGCATAATTTTTTTTGTCTCCTCAGGTGAGCAAAGGCTGGAGGCCCACCAAATTCCACCAGAATTGGGGAACATTATGAATCTGGTCGCTAATGGCCGACGTGACCCGACACACGGAAATTGAAAATGTGCAAGTCAAAAGAAGTTGGGAAAATAGATAAAGGGAGTATGTTCCAGACTTTACCAGTAGAGTACATGTAAGAGTGAGCACAGCTGTTAAGTCTGGGGTCAGAGTTGGACAGAGAAAAGATGAGACTGTGTAGAAAGTCGTGTTGCACGAGCCCTTCTCAATGGAGGAGGTATGCTACGAGAGTGTTCAGAAGAGCAGCATCCGTTGTAATAGCGATAGTATAGTGAAAGTGACGCAACAATTCGACGGGAAGAAAGAGATTGGAGAGAGTAAGTAAGAGCAAAAGAGTTTATATGATGAAAGGCCCTAGACTCCACCTTTTTGAGAAGAGCTGTATTTGTGGAACCACCCCAGATGTGCGAGGCGTACCCCATACAAGGGCGAACAATACCCCAATACAGAGCAAGCAACTGGGGTGGCGTAAAAAAAAACACTAAGGCGCCTCAGAACCCCCAACCTCTTAAAAGCTGTTTAGTGAGAGAAATAATGATCTTTCCAAGAAAGATCACGAGAAAAAAGAAAACACCGAGAATTCTGAGGAAGATGAAGGTTTGAGTTGAGTGTTTTAGAAGAAGATGTCATAGTTGTGTGGAAGATTGTGTCGAGTAGAAAGATGGAGTAATTGAGTTTTTGAGGCATTGAAAGCGATTATGCTTTCTCTCTCCCACTTTGAAATACGAGAAAGATAAGAGGTCAGTTGCTCCAAGGTCATCCTTCTTGAATCTATCAACTGTTGTTGGAGGGACGTCTTTCAAATTGAAAGGAGTAATGAAGGGTGGAGTCATCGGCATAGGAGTGATATGAGACGAAATAATAGAGAAGATCATTATTAAAATTAGAAAAAGAGTTGGAGATACAACAGATCCTTGAGGAACACTACTATTTATAGATTTATAGGAAGAACGGTGACCGTCTACAATAGCTGATAAAGAACAACCTGAAAGGAAATTAGAGAAAAGGTTACAGAGAGAAGAATAGATTCCGAAAGAAGGGAAGTTTGGAAATCAAAGCTTTGTGCCAGACTCTATCGAAGGATTCGATATGTCTTGCGCCACAACGAAAGATTCACCGAAACCCCTAAGAGCGGAGGACCAAGAGTCAGAAAGTAGGGAAAGAAGATCACCAGTAGAACGTTCTTTACGAAAGCCATACTGGCGATCAGAGATAAGATTAGAAGAATTAAGGTGTTTCCAAATTATCCTGTTAAGGAATTTTTTCGGAGAAAATCCATATAATCATTAATTTAAGTGAATTTTGGCTATTCTACGCCTTTCTTATAATTAAATAAACCTCAATTAAATTAATATCTAATTTTTTTTGAAGTAAAATTTCAGTGCTTTTGACCTCTTTACAATTTTTAGGCAACCCCGGCTAGAACCCCGGCTCCGGCCCCGGCCAAATTCCAGCCCTGGTCGGTCCCTACTAGTAATATACTTATACATTGTGAGTTTGACTGGAAGTATGTGTAGGGATTTCAAAATAAGAAAGCTTATTAACTTCTAATGCAGCAAGGTTGCTGGATCATTGGTATTATAAAATTCTAAAAATTTTTTACAAGCTATTTTATTTTATATAAATATTATATATATATATATATATATATATATATATATATATATATATATATATATATATATATATATATATATATATATATATATATATATATATATATATATATATATAGGTAAAGGTATAGAATGTTTCTGAGTTTTGATTTTTTTTAAAATATTGATATTCGAAAATATCGATATATCGAAACATATATGTGCCAATTCAAATTTTTTGATATTTTGTTATTATTATTTAGTTTTCATTTCATGTATGCCTATTATTCTGATTATTTTTATAATTATTATTATTTAGTTTTCTACCAAACTTAGTTCGACTTATCATAACCTGAACTACCGAAGTTGCCGTAAAATAGAGGCCTAACCTATACAAGAACGTTGCCGCAACATACAGGCCTACGGCTGTATTACAGCACACATACAAACATATATATATATATATATATATATATATATATATATATATATATATATATATATATATATATATATATATATATATATATTATATATATATATCTCTTAGATGTCATGGAAATTGATTGGCAATTGCTTCAAGGAAAGCTGTAAATTTGTCATCTTCCTCAAACCTTAACCACATAAAAGTAGCCAAATATCCAACGAGATGTGAAGATGATTTTCCACGCGATGGTATACTTAATTTCACCTAAATAATAATAATAATTTTAATGTACTTAAAAATAATTTGTAACATAACCTAAATTTAAATTTAAGAATCTTAACCAATAGTTTTTTGGAGAAACTGTACTTTTAAAACCACAATGATTTTTGTTGCAGTAAAAAAAAAATTTTACGTTTTATTTTTGCTATTTTACAGTTTACATTACACTTATCACATTGTTTTTCACTAAGAACTAATTTAAAATGTTGCAAAAATGCAAGAAGAGACCAATCTGTAGAACAAATTATACTTATATCTTGAAGATTCATATTTAAACTACCTATCACAATCTCAGTGAAACTTAAGCTAAAATTTCTGTAAAAAAATGTTAAAATATTGATATAAAGGATAGCGATTAAAATAAAATATCGATATAAAAAATATAGAAACTCAGAAACATTCTACATATATATATATATATATATATATATATATATATATATATATATATATATATATATATATATATATATATATATATATATATATATATATATATATATATATATATATCAAACATTGGTTTTTTTGTAGGTTAAGCCTTTTTGTTGGCTATTATATGTAGCTAACGAATAGTAATTTATAATTAGATTAGGTGTATTTACTGGCTGTTAGGCATAGTTTTACCCATTAATTCCAGGTTAAAGTCAAAACTAGTTCGACAACCTAACCTGGACTTAAAGGTGTAAAATTTTGCCTAATGGCCAGCAAATATACTTAAAATAACCAAAAACCACTGTATTATTCCCTACTGAGGTGACCACTTTGGTATCATCTGCAATCTTAGAAACTTACATTTAAGACCTTTGTCTAAATCATTTATATAAGGAACAATAGTGGTCCCAAATCATTTTTGTAAAGGATTGGGATTTTGAAAGATCTTAAATATTAAAAGAATGACTTTTTTTATTTTACTGTTTATTCTGCTTTAGAAATGTTCCTCCAAATTTGTAAAATTTATTTGAAGTATTCAAATGATTTGGTTCCGATTCAAAGCTAGATCAAAAACCTGAAGTAAAATGAGATCAATGAATTCTGCAGACTTACATAAGGAAATAATGATTAAAAATGAGTTGAGTCTCAAGCAAAGATTTTGTTTCTGAAATCAGGAGTTAAAAATATTTAAAAAAAGGAAAAAAAAAATTATGAAGGGACCATATAATTAATGTGATTGTCATCATATGTTTGTTTTTCTTAGTTCAATTTCATATAATTACCAAGACCCTCCCAAGTACAATAAAATTGAATGACTTGCAATGTAGCTCTCATAATCCTTTAAAAATTGATATCTAATATGAAATCCATTAACTTTACCTGTAAATTTGAGCATATTAAAAAAAAACTTTGACATCAACAGGAATTTTTACAACTGTTCATAATCACTAAGACCCTAAGTAGTATTGTGAAAATAGAGCCTTAAATGATAGACCTTCGTGTTTAGTTCTCGTATTTCCCTGAAAATCATTATTTAAAAAATAAAAATAAATTTAAATATTGAAATATTTAACTCCTATTATTAAAAATATTGGACTTCAGCAAGTAAAAAAAATATAATATGATCTAAAGAGATATCTTAAAAATCAACTTATAATTTCCTGGATATTGTTATTTAAGAAATTCAAAATTCAGTGGAATTTACCTATAAATGGTGAATGCCTTCAGTGTTAATCAAAATCTATATACAATTCTCAAAAACTGATGTATGACTATCAAAATCTCTTGAATATCATTATTTTTGAAATACAAAATGGACTGAATATACCTCTCCATTTCAAACACTTATTTCCAAAATTTGAAATTTTCAATAAATTTAAAGTATAAATTTGATTCTAATGAAGATTTGATTTCAAGATCAGAATTCACTCCAAAATTATGATCTAATTCCACATGTAAGGATAAATAAATGCTAAGAATGAGTCATTTATTATTTAGTTTATTGAAAGAAAAAATATATTTAATTGTATTAACAATTAAAAATGAGATGAATACCTTTACAGAACAATATTGAGCTAATACTACTTATATCAAGTGTTTTAGTCATTTAACTCTTCTATATTGGAGCTTTGTGAAAAGGTCAGACATCTGACCTTATCCTTACCATGTTACATCACTACTTTCTTTTTATTTTCTAAATTTCTTTCATTTGTATATGCAATAAAATTATATTAACATTTAAGAATGGATAAATGCCTATAAGAATGGCATTCACCATATTAAATGAAAAAATAATGTTAAGTATGAAATATCAGAATATTTCAAAATGTTACTAAAATTTTTATTTCTTCACAGATTGCTAATTATTTAAAGGTATTTCTATTAAAATAAAAATTAAAATGAATATCAAATCAGAAATTGAAATAATGAAAGAAGAATTAGTTCCAGAATATTATTATTCTGAAAATTTTCAGGTAATATATATATATATATATATATATATATATATTATATATATATATATATATATATATATATATATATATATATATATATATATATATATATATATATATATATATTATATATATATATATATATATATATATATATATTGTGAGTCCTTTAGTATATTACTTATTCTATTTAGGAAATTTTGTATTATGAATTATTCCCATATGAATATTTATATACTATTCAAATTATTTCCATTTTTCAAATTGTCTGTGAAGCCCATCATCTTGTTAATAAATTTCTCAATTTGAATCCGGTCATGTGTTGATACACTCCATTCGAAAGTGTGTAAGTGAATATAAGTAGAAAAAGAAAGAAATAAAGACTAAGATGTTTCCAGAATTTAAAAGAATGTGGTTAGTAGTGAAAGTTGGGGTCAGACAGTAGATGAGACTTTGTAGAATGACAAATCATAAATTCTTCTCAGTGGAAAAGGTTTGCAACTGTGAGTCCAAAAGAGCAGTTATTGTGATAGTGTACAAGTGATGTAAGAGAACTTTTAATGATTAGAGAGATTATATATAGTCAGTTAGGATGAGAGACTTGATAAATAACTATGCTGCTATCGACCCCTCCATTCCAAAAATGTTTTGTACCCCATGTAAGGATGATTGAAACCTCTGATGAGTTGAAAAAGTTTTAAATATACCTGAGCTAATTTTGGGAGAGATATGATTCTTTTTAGAAAAGGAAATCCCAAGCATGTTGAGGATATATGAAGTTTTAATTTGTTTTTGCAAAAACGTTATAATTGTGTTTGAAATTGTCGAATAAAGATAAAGTACATGAGGTTTTAGGCTTTCAAAACAACTATTTTTTCTCGACAAATCTGTTATCATTTCTTCCATGGTGTTCCTATAATTGCAAGTTTTTTTTTTGGTTGTGCAAAATGATTTTCTGAATGAAAGGATTATTTTGAGTGGAATCACCAACATGACGAATGTATAGATCATACAAGGTTATTAATGAAAGTTAGATTAAATGTTATATTTTATATTTTGTTAGTAAATCCTAATCATAAAAATGAATTTAAATATAAAGGATTGCATGACAATTTACAAGACTTATAGATAAATTCATACTCAAATTTAAATATTACAAATTGTTGTGTATTAAAATTAATTGATAGGTTTGACCTTACTTCTTATAGAGTAAAAGGATTAACTGTGACCACCTACAATTACAGCTAAAATATGATAAGAAGAAAAAGCAAAATAAATGTAGAATGGACCTTAAAAGCTGATTAAAACTTTTACATTAAGAACAATAGAAAGTTAGAAAATTAAATTTTCGAATGAAGGTCCTTGTGTTCCCTCCTCCTTAGATGGATGAAACTGGAGTACTCTCTCTCAGTACTCTCTCCCACACAAATGTAATAAGTGTAATAATCCAATAATTGATACAGGATTGATGCATACAATTATGTAAATAGTTTCATACAGTTAAAGTAACTCCACAAAATGAAAAAAAATAATTTTCATTGAATTTTTTATTTGTCTTTGTATCAGAGAAATTATTATTATTATTATTAATATTATTATTTATTTTATTATTAATTATTTTTATTATTATTATTTTTATATTTTTTTAATTAATTTATTTTATTATTATTTTTTCCCCCATGCTCAGGCTGATGAAGCTTTGGTTTTTTTTTAGCACCCTTTAGCTTGGTGTATATATATATATATATATATATATATATATATATATATATATATATATATATATATATATATATATATATATATATATATATATATAATATATATATATATATATATATATATATTATATATATATATAAATGAATAAATAAAATACACTCTTTTCACCTTTCCTGCTTGTCTGAGGTGGTACCCGCCATAGTTCTTCATACACACACCCTTTTTCTCCCTCTTCTCCCTCACTGTCACTCTCTCTCATACTCTGTCTTCTGCAACTCTCCTTCCCTCATCTAAAATTGAATCACTTTCCCCAAAATCTCCCACACTCTGTCCATCCATCTCCATTTTGGCCTTCCTATTTCCCCTTCTCAACTCCACCTCGGATCTAAGTACTCTACTTACCATCTGTCTCTTTCATTCCTTCTGCTTTCCCCTCTCGTAATGACTCTCAACAATTCAACAAATCACAAAACCTTCTCTATTATCCTCTTACCTTTTTCTCAAACTTGTAAACTACAATCTTCACTTCACTCTCCCTCTTGTCACCATTTATTATTTCCAAAATTTAAATTACTAATCATCCCCACTTCTCTTCACTCTCCATGCCCTCAAATTCCCTCTTAACCTTTCTATTCTCCTCTCAATTCTTAACTTCATTCATACAAAAATCTGTTAATGCTTCTTTTACTTTTCCCAAATTCTCCCCCACTCTTCATCCAATACAGCCCATTTCATCTATATATATATATATATATATATATATATATATAT
>SEYY01005192.1:40000-41761 GCA_009176605.1 Armadillidium nasatum | reverse complement strand
TAGCGTAGGCAGGATATTTTTCTGGGAGCTGTAATTGTAAGTTACCCCAGGTCCATCTCCCAGATGATGCAAATTCATTTTTTAATGGTTAAAATTGAGGTTCTCTAGAATTTCCTTTAAAATTTGTAATGTACAACAGTTTTGTATAAGAGAATTAATAAGAGTTTGAAAATTTTCAGCTTTTCATAAATTTAAAATTATTATAAAATTGTAAAGGATTAAATTTGAGAAATTAAGATGTAAAATTTAAACAAGGTCTTCATCACAGAGTGAGCATCGTACTATAGTCTGGATGTTAGCGACTATATCATTAAATCCCGTTGCAAGCAAGATGTTGAGGACAATGCCCTATGAGGCACGAGGATGGGACATGGTGCTTCTATTGGCCAATATGGAAGAGATGGAGCTACCATTGAAGACGAAACAAGTTCCAAGATATCCAGTCTTCTGGTTAAGTAATACGCTTTCTCAAGGTCAAAAAGATCGCCAAGACCATCTTATTATACGAAAATCATTGTCGATGTCATGTTCCAGTCAAAGAACGTATCCTGCTAATGCCTATAGATGCGTGTGAAATAATTACATAAGAAGACTATAAGAGTTGAAGACTCTCCAGCGACAGGTGAGGGATTTGGGATTACCTATATACTATGTGGGGTTGGGTTTTAATTCCCAGATTTCAAGATGGGGACAACATAAGCTGTATATCATATAGAAATCCTCTCGATCTATATATGGTTGTAAAGTCAGCACAAAGGAACGCTGAGATAGAAGGATGGAAAGTGCCTGAGCATCTGCCCAGGTGCAACAATTTTGTATGATTTCAAAGAACTCTGACTTTCAGTTTGTGTGAAAAGGTAGTTGTAAGGTTTAGTCTTCTGGAAGAAGAGATATCGGGGAGCTAAGTTAGAGATCGAAATAGAATTATCTGGAGCAGGTCAGGAAGATGTAACCCGGCTGGGGCAAACGATGTCTGAGGGTTGCATGCTGTAGTGAGAATATGGTAGACGGTCAATAATAGTACCGCAATATTTTCCGCAGACTTATAAAATGGGTAATAAGGATGTAGATCACTATGGACGCGCATATATTCTATAAAGTAGTCTCCTAGTCGATCCTCTGATTGTTACATAAAGGATTAGGTTTTAGATAGATGAGTTCTGTTACTATAGTCGGTAAAATTTTTGCTTCTCAATTAATTAGCTTAAGGTACATTCCGGCAGCCACGGTGTAGCAGATCGACATCACACCGAAGAACGAGGAATGTGTGCCCACGCCACACCCAAGGTCGATCGTGTCAGTGAGTAAGGTAAAGGTGTCTGCTGTTGAAGAAAACCAAGAAATGAATATATCCTGCTAAAACGAAACCCAGTTTGCCCTTCCGCAAAGCCATTTGGAGTATACAATTAATTGGAAAAAGTTGGAACACAACAATATGACAATGACTGGGTTGAGGCCACTGCCGCACAGAAATTAAGTGAAATCAAGCCAACTCAGAACGGTTGATGATCGAGCTTAGAGAAATGCCCATACAAAAGGACGTGAGAGTATCAAATTATTCTTAAGTATTGAGTCAGTTTTAAGACAGCCCAAAGAGAACATATTTAAAATGTTAGAGCCTATTCACATTGTGGAATGAAAATGGGGAAACATCCCAAAAAGGTTGACGTAGATTGAAGTCTCCCAGAACAAGCATAGTGGACGGGAGCGGCCGAAATTGTACGATTCATTGTATTTATTGTCTCTAAAACTTTCATTTAA
>SEYY01005192.1:30000-32500 GCA_009176605.1 Armadillidium nasatum | reverse complement strand
TCAAATGATAAATTGTGAGTTACTCTGAGGTAAATATGTTTCAAAGTTTAATGGGCTTGCTGATATATTTGCTAAAGTAACTATTAAATGAATCTGCTATTTTTTTTTTTGGTCTGTTGAGTTTTCATCATTTATAATAGTTGGTTTATAATGTTTGTATGCTCTATGCTTTTAATGATTATATTGTTTATGAGGCTCCATGCTGATTTTGAATTAATTGTTTACCTCGCAGAATTTATAAGTGTAATATTTTCTTTTCGCCATTTTTAAAAGAGCTTTTAACTGGTTACTATAATTGTTATGTATATAATTCCTGGTTTGTAATTATGGTAGAGTTTGTGTTTTTTATTTACAGAATTTAATAATAATAATAGGATTTTGGATTCTTCTACAGCCTAACTGCTTGGTTTTAATTCGGAAGGTCTCATAATAACATATGACTTATAAAATGACTTATAAAAGTACTGAATCTTGGGTCACTATTGGAAAAATGTTTGACAGGAGATTATGAATCAGAAAGAAGTATCAATAAAAATAAAGATAGATAGCATAGCACTAGAGAGAGCCGGGAAATCTACAAGAGGGGTTTTGAGTAGGAGATTGAGAGTGGATATAGCAGCACTGAAAGAGTTGCTAGAGAGAAGAGAGATTGAATCAGTGGATTGGATTATAATGAAAGAACAAGTAGCTGATGTGTTAGCAAAGTAAAGGGTGAAAGAGGATATGATTATAAAGTATGTGCCTGAAAGGAAAAGGGATAAAAGAGAAAAGGAAGAAGAAAGAAACGTGTGTTAGATTGATTGTTCTTATGTTTATATTGCAGATCTGTAGGGGAAAAAAATGGGAAAGACAAAAAGAAAGAGAAGAACAAGAACTTGGATGAATGAAAGATAGGTGCTTCTTTGAGAACGATTGAGAATAAGTTTTCAATGGTTCTCATCGTTGTAAATATGTTTAACGTTTTTCTTGTTGTTTTTCTTATTTCCAGGCTTGTTTTATGTAAATAATTGATAAAAAAAAAAAAAAAAGGAATGTTACTGTTTTTCACTTGGATGATTATCTAGACTTAAAGTAAATGTTAAATATCATCTGACACAATAAAAGTTATACGTAAAGGTAAGTGTGGTGAATCTGGATTTGTCCACTGACTTTCTAGTGAACTATTGTGTTAGGAGCAGTCAGCCTAGATAAAGAAAAAGGACACTATCAATAACTAATCTTTGTAATTATTTATATATATTCTCTAACATTAGAGAAGAGATAAAGAAGAGGATCTATATTTTGTGTAACAGAGTAATACCTAAGAAGAATTTACAGATTAGTGTTTAAGAAATTTCACCTACAATTTAAAATATATTACTAAAAATAATGCATTTGACACTGGTCTTCCAATACAAAGATTATAAGCATCAAATACAAAAATTTATCTGCATATTTATAGTAATTAAAACTACAGTTAACGAAATGAACCTACCCTTGGTGCACAATCTAAATGATGTCCAGGCACAGATAAGCTAGTAATGAACATTGTTGCACATCTCAATAAAAAAACTGAACCAGATAATGCAGCAAATCTACGAAGCATGATTGATCTACAAGAAAATTAATTTTAAATATTAAAGAAACTTGTAATATATGCTTGCATAATAGTTTCAATTTCTAACATATATTTATCAAATAATTATTTCAGACATTTAATACAACTATTTGCTAATAACTGAATGATAAAAAAGCCAAATAATCAATTCCTGAAGTTTAAAAAAATGTACCTTTACATAGCAACATAATAAAACATTTTGTACATTTTTTTGTTGTTTGGTGTAGGACTTTTATCCTATTCAATCTTTAAAAAAATTAATAATTAGCTAAGTAAATTTAATCCATTAAACAATAAATACTATACCTGTGTTTATGAAAATATAGAATAAACAACCATGTAACTCCTAATAGTAAAATTGTGATTTCACACAATTGGAAAGCCCAAGAAATGTGTGGAACATTATCTAAAAATATGTCCGGAAGAGGTGGATGTCTTTCCTGCAAGAGAAACACACATTTAGCATACTGCTAAAGATTATTTTCATATGATCTTCATAATGTCTTAATCAGGTAACAACTTTGGAGGTAAGACGTTGTTACTAAATCTATTTTTACATTCTATCAAAGATGTAGTTTTTATATAGAAAAATTCCTACAAACCATAAATTCTTTAAAAAAAAAAAAAAAAAAATTTTTTTTTTTGGGGGGGGGGGGATATATTATTCCAGTTTTCTGATAATGAAAATTTTTTCCCAAGATATCCAGGTCTTTCAATATAAAGTTCAACCCTCTTAGCTTCCCTTACCAAATAACTAACTTTACTAACAGCAAAAGAAATGACTAACTTTACTAACAGCAAAAGGAACTGCTTAAAATAACAGCCAAGACTCAAGGGTAAGTTTAGATATGTATCTTAACGCCCAAAGTCTAAACTTTTAATATGATGTCAGCAATTTTTGTA
>SEYY01005192.1:0-25000 GCA_009176605.1 Armadillidium nasatum | reverse complement strand
TACAATTTTTGAATAGACTTTAGCTTTTTTTAACCTCAAATCTTGATTTAGCCTTTGCTCTCTGATAGTCTATTTTAATTTGAAATATTGGATGGGATCTAAAAATCCTAAGCATTTTATTCTTTCTCTAATTACCTTTTTACAATCTTCATTCCACCAGGCTTTGGACTTGAAAGATACTATTTTGGATGAACTTAATTTAAGAACTGATGACACTGCTCTCACAAAATAATCAACGAAAGAAGAATAAATGTTATTGATATCTTGAACATACCCTACTTCTAACAAAGTTTATTATAAATTCTTTCCACTTCCCATCATCTATAATCCAATGTGGAATTTTTTTCCTATCTATGTAAATAGTATTTAAAAATATAAGCACTAGAAAATGATCACTACCTAAGGTGCTATGATACATAGACCAAATGAAAGAGCCAAGTATGACTGCAGTTGAAAAAGATGTCCAATGTTGCCATATTAATTGAAACATCTGACACAAATGTTCGATTAGACTCATTTAATAATAATAGATTTTGCATGAGAGATAACACAAAAAATTGTTCACCTCCATCATTAGTGTGAGATGCACCCCACAATGCATGAATTAAAATCTACAAATAATAATAAGGAAGTGTTACCCTGAAACTGCTGAAGAATTGCTCTACCACATTAGGATGTCATGAAGAAATAAAAATACCAGTATTGCCACTATTTCTAGATTGGTCTTAAATTTTATTTCTCAGCAAGGAATATCATTTCTGAACTCTTAACAATATTTATAAAAAATATTAACAATTTTTAAAATAACATTTTCAGTATCAAGAAAAGTTTCCTGTAAAGCTATATATTAATAATGCCTGCTTACTAAATTGTCTAATAACATTTATTAGAATTGTAACCTCTTATATTCCACTGATATAAATTTATATGTTCTAAATATTGATGTATTATCAAGAAAAAATAAAAATATAAAAATTTTTTTTTAATGGGTACTAAGACTAGTATTTCCAAAAAGGAGTCAGAGTGTATCTTGCTTTGATAAAGATTAGTACACAAATCAAGTCTTTTCAAAATCACTGGAATTTGTTTAGAAATTTCCATTTCATTTTTCTTCTGTAACCAAAGTTGGCCTATTTCAGGGGATTAGCTGAAGGTATATTATTTGACCTTTATCAATCTTAATAATTCTACTCTGTACATCCAAATTTCCATTTCCTTAAACCAGCTTAGCCAATGAATTTACAAAGCCTTTCTTTTTCCCATTAGAGGCAGCCAATCCAGATAGTGTTGAACTTATCACTTCAGAGTAATAGTACGTGTCAGTCCTAGAGTTAGAAATAAATTGTTGGACAGGATTTCTTTGTAGATACATTTTCCAGGCATTATCATACGTTGCAATTATCGACCTTATGGTATACTTTTTCATTTTCTCTTTTATAATGAGAACAATATTTTGAATATACAGGATGTTGATCTTTACAATTTATACACCAAGGTTCCTGATTTCTGGAGCATGATGAAGCAGAGTGTAACTCTGAACATTAGTCACAAATTTCCTCTCCTCTACAATTTTTATTACCATGACCAAATTTCTAATGGTTAAAACCTCTTAAAGTATAAGCTAAACTTAAAGGGTAAAACTACACCTAATGGCCAGCCAATAAACCTAATAAAAAAATCCCTATTCGTTAATAATGAATAATGGCTAACAAAAAGGCCTAACCTATCAAAAAAACTAATATTCGCTATATATATATATATATATATATATATATATATATATATATATATATATATATATATATATATATATATATATATATATATGGAGGTGTAGCACTCTATGTTAAAAGCAATATTGAATCGGTGTTAATTGCTGACATTAAAACAAATCAGGATGTGGAATCTCTGTGGGTAGATATTCTTATGTATAATAAATCATACAGGATAGGAGCATTTTATAGAGCTCCTGATCAGAGTCAAGTATTAGATGAAGATATGGTGAAGGAAATCAAAGTAGCGTGTGAAAATAATGCAAAAGGGTAGTCATTATGGGTGATTTTAATTTTCCAGACATTGAGTGGAATACTTTGAGTAGTATAGTTAATAGAAGTTCAGTATTTGTAAATTGTATTCTATACAACTTTTTGAGTCAGATGGTTCAAGAACCGACAAGGCATGCGGCATTGTTAGATTTAATATTAACAAATGATGAGAATATGGTGAATGATATCGAAGTTGGGGAGACTTTAGGAGCTAGTGATCATTATATTATTAGATTTAACTGGAATATGAGGTCTGGGCCCAAATTGCAAGTCAATAGGGAAAAGATATTAGATTTCAGAAACGGAGATTTTAGCAAATTCCGAGCAATGCTCAATGAAATTGACTGGGATAAGGAGTTTGATGGTCAAAATTGTTTCATCATGTGGGAATACTTCAAGGAAATATTGTCTTCCATTCAGTCTGTGTGTTTTAAAGATAAATCCATTAGGGTGGCAAATAGAAAACCTAATTGGTGGAGTAGAGAGATAAAAGAGAAAATCAGTGAAAAGCGTAGATATTTTAAAATATTCAAAGGTAGGAGCAGGGTGGAAGATTTGGAACATTATAAGAGAATTAGGAATGAACTTAACCAGTCAATAAGAAGAGCAAAGAGAATGGCAGAAATTAATTTGGCAAGAAACAGTAATAAAGACCTGAAAAAGTTTTTTAGTTTTTATAAATTTAAAAGCAAGGATAAGAAAATTGGCCCAATTAAAATTGATGGAAATTTAGTAAGCTCAGATAAGGAATTGGTTAATATTTTCAACGCTTATTTTGCATCAGTGTTTACTGAGGAAAGGTTGGATAGCAGTTTAGAGACTAATAGTTCTAGTATACATGTAATGAATAGGTGTGAAGCATTTGAAATTGAGTTAAATGAAATTAAAACTTTACTAGAACATATTGACCCAAATAAGGCAGCGGGTCCAGATGGTGTATATGGTAGAATTCTAAAAGAGGGGAGTATCAGTATTGCAAAGGCACTGTATTTGATTTTTAAGCGATCTATTGCTTTTGGAGAGGTACCTGAAGACTGGAAAACGGCATATGTGGTGCCCATTTTTAAAAAAGGTAGTAAGGAAGATTTAGGGAACTATAGGCCAGTTAGTTTAACATCTCTTGTCGTGAAAATTTTGGAAAAGTTACTGAAAAGTCATATAGAGAAGCATTTAGATGATAACAAGATACTATATAACTCCCAGCATGGCTTTAGAAAGGGTAGATCATGTCAGACAAACCTTCTAGAATTTATGGAATATATTACTGAATGCATAGACAGTGGTGATCCAGTTGATGTTATATATTTAGACTTTAGCAAAGCTTTTGATAAGGTACCCCATGTTAGGTTGATGCAAAAGTTGTCACAGTGTGCTATAAATGGTATGGTACACAATTGGATTAAAGAGTGGTTAAAGAACAGAAGGCAGTGTGTATTACTTAATGGAAATAAGTCATTATGGGAAACGGTGAAGAGTGGGGTCCCACAGGGTTCTGTGCACCAATTTATATAAATGATTTAGACAAAGGCCTTAAATGTAAGGTTTCTAAGTTTGCTGATGACACCAAAGTGGTTACCTCAGTAAGGAATAATGATGGATGCATAAAGCTTCAAAGTGATCTAGATAGACTTCTTGGTTGGGCAGAGAGGTGGCAAATGAACTTTAATAGTAAAAAATGTAAAGTTCTTCATGTAGGTTACTCAAATGAAAGATTTAATTATGAAATGAATGGGGAGTGGCTTGAGACTGGGAGAAAAAAAGGATTTAGGTGTGATTATTAGCAGTAATCTGAAGGTGGGTGATCAATGTTTGGAAGCAAGGAATAGAGCTAATAAGATGTTAGGTATAATTAATCGCAATGTAGTTTACAAGAGCAAAGAGGTTATAAGCAAGCTATATAATAGCTATGTTAGGCCAGCATTAGAAGTATTGTGCACAGGTTTGGGCTCCTCATTTAAGAAAAGACATAGACATGCTGGAGAGAGTACAACGTAGAGCAACAAGGATGATTTCTGGCTTTGAAAATAAGAGCTATGAAGAGAGGTTGAAAGAGTTAGGAATGTTCTCAGTTGAAAGGAGATTTCTCAGAGGGGATATGATACAAGTTTACAAAATATTTGCATCTGACAGTAATACAGAGATTGAAAAATACTTTATAGTGGACCAAGGAAGAGTAACTAGAGGACATGATAAGAAAATTAAAAAGAAGCCATGCCATCTCGATCTAAGAAATACTCTTTCAGTAATAGAGTTGTTAATTTTTGGAATGACTTGCCACAAGAGATTGTTGACTGTGATTCTCTTGTCAAATTTAAAAGGGGGCTAGATAGATATATGGATAGTTTAGGTATTATATAGAATAACTTGACTAAGCCAAATTGGTGGGTATATTTGTATTTTTAGATCAACCTATGACCAAGCCTAATTGGCAGTTTATTTTTTTGTAGTGGGTGATGGTTCATTGAATATTGCATGTAAAACTGGCCTTGGTGTTATTTTTTATCTTTGCATGAGTAAACTGATAACTAGGGATAGGACAGACCTAGTCTTTGTGCATGTATAGTATTGTATTGATAGTTAATATTTGTTTGGACTGGGACAGTCTCGATAGGCCCTTGTGGCTTCTAACTGTCTCTATTTTTCCTATGTTCCTATGTTCCTATATATATATATATATATATATATATATATTATATATATATATATATATATATATATATATATATATATATATATATATATATATATATATATATATATATATATATATATATATATATATATATATATATATATATATATATATATATATATATATATATATATATATATATATATATATATATATATATATATATTTTTAATATATTATTATACTTTTCTTCCAAAATAACTCTAAAATTTTTTGCAATTTCCTTATTTACACTCTTTTAGCAAACTCTTAATATCCCTACATATTGTTCCAGTTGAACTCACAATGCACTGTTACTTTATTCCAGTCAAATTAGTAACACTGTTACTTAATTCCAGTCAAATTAGTAACAAGTAGGTATGTTGTTAGTTTCAGCAACCTGGTTTCATATGAAAAAATCCACTACTGTCAGTGCCACAATTACCCTTATATTCAAACTCGGATCCTGTTCAGCTTTACTTATTGCCTCAAATAAATCATCACTAGAATTTGATGCAACAGTTGAATTACTAGAACTGGAAAGTGTTCACCATCTAAAACTAAATTCTCTTTCAACTTCCTTCCTACAACCATGACTCTTTCCCAAAATAACCTAACTTAATAACGCTAGGCCTAACTTGAACATAACACTCTATCTATAAAAACACCAATCAAATATATTCACAGGAAAACAATTATTAAAAATTAGAACATAGACTCATACATAAATTTAGAAAATTAAATTCTATAAGGAAATCATGAAGTGAATAGTACACTATGAAAATGTAAAAGAATAAGGAGTCACTTCTAGATGGAAACATCAAAAAACTTCCCAAGGGAAAATGTTCATTCAATATTCTGGTGTTGGTGAGCCAATTTGGCAGCAAAGTCCAGTCTACAAAGGAAGGGAATATTCCTTTTTCTCAATTTGTCCAATTCAAAATTACAATAAAATGACATGAGAGGATAATTCACTGAAGTGTTGACATGAGCTTAGCATACTTCCTGTTCTTGGTTATCAGGGCCTCCCAGTGCAAAAGGTTCACTTCATTTAGGGATGCCCAAAACATTATACAAATATATCAATACTGATATTTTTTTACGATAATATCGAAAAAAATTTCGATGATATTTTTATAACCAATATATCGATATTTTATCATCAGTATCGAATCATTGATATATTTTTTATTTTTTTTTTATTTTTTTATTTTTTTTATTTCAAGAAATTTGAAACAACAGTTTTCTGCTCCTTAAAATCAAATTAAAATCAAAATTTGCTATTTTTTATGTGAGTGCATGTTAGGTGAAGGTGGCATTTTGTTTGACTCAGAAAAGAGCGAGAGGGCAGGTCAGATCATGGGAGAAAAGTAGAGGTTTATAAATAAAATAATAAATAATCATCTTCCTCCAGGAAGGACTTTCGTCCTGTCAGTGGAATCTTTCGAGTAGGATCCTTGGGTTTCACGGGTCCACGTCTTATACCGCTAGCTGGGCCAGACCTATCGCGGATGCCGGAGATTATTTACTTCAGTGACAATTAATTAAGAGCACTTCACTGATGTACTCGTTTAACGACTGACATTCGGAGCTAAGCGCAAGGAGAAATCACTCACATTTCACTGAAATTTTTGAACGTTCGAACCCTGGACCTTTCGCTTGCTATGGCGAGTGCTCGATCGACTGAGCCATAATATATATACTATATATATATATATATATATATATATATATATATATATATATATTATATATATATATATATATATATATATATTATATATATATATATATAGAAAATCCTTATATTTTAGATTTTATTAAATATTTTATTTTGAATTAATATTTGAAATGATTTTTTTAAAAGTATCAAAATACGCCCTAAACTTAAAAAATCTTTTATAGAACGGCGACATTTACATGTTTTTATGCTCGTGTGAATTCTCTTGAAAACGTTTAAGGACTTAGCCTATTTACCGTTGTCAGTGCGAGTCACTTTTTACAGTTATGCTTAAAAACGTTTAACTAAAAATACTCATCTAATCCTGAAGAAATCGTCGGGAAAGATGAGTACTTCCCCATTTACTGTTTAACAATTTACTTATAGCCTTATGGTAGTTATATAAACTTTAACCCTTAGGGTAGGAGTCTTTATAGAGCTTTGTGAGAGAAGTTAGGGCCCATCTTGACCAATTCAACCCTGATACCTTTTAAAGTTTGCCTTTTGAATTAAATTGACTTTTTGATTGCTCGGGTTGAGTTAGTGTATTAACTTGAATTGAATGATTGACTTGACTCTACTGTATAACTGGGCCTGAGTTTTTGAGCAAAGTTTTTAAGAGTTCTTGGAATATTTTCTTTTGCATGTACCCCCTTATCTTAAAGGGGACTCTGCCCGTGAATAGTGATGAACTGTAAAAAAAAAAAAAAAAAAAAAAAATAGTATTTCTTTATTTTTTATAATCGAGGTAAATCCTTATAGTTTTTTCTATCTGTTGGCAAAGTTGCTTAGCAGCATACTAGTAGTTTATTAATTAGAGAATAAAGTTTATTTTTCAAAACTATAGACAAATAAATTGTTCAGTACAATGAATTGTCAATTTGATTTAATAAAAGGATTGATTGGCTTAAGATTTACATAAAAAATACAATACCTACTAAGGAAAGAAAAAACAAAAGGATCACAAAACTTGACAATCCTAAATACGTTTTGCAAGTCCAAAAACAAAGTGGAAAAATTTGATGGAAATGTTTCATATATTAGTAGATAGTTATAAAGTTTTTTGTATAAATTATACAATTATTTACACCTTCATATCACGGTTGTTATTTACAATCTTTCATACACATAACTATTAATGATTCCAATTTCTTTGAGTACTTTTGAGCTTTAAAGATACAGGTTAAGAAAGTATATGTTTCTGTCAACAACTTGTAAATAACACTGTATGCGTACTATATTCATTCTAAACGGTTAATCCGTGTTCATTATATAGAAAAGGCGATTTTTTATTAAAAAAATCTTGCATTGATTTTTATTATTATTATTACTACAAAAAATTAAATAGATATGCTGAATTACACACAAAATTCAAAGGTTCTGAGTCAATCAAACGCACAATTCCTACAAACTTTTATTGTATTGTTGTATGCATAAATTAAACTCAAATTCTCTACACAGAAAAATATACAAGGAAAAGCAATAACTTTATACATTATCTATTAACAAACTTACTACCATGTGTAGTGTTTCCGTGAACCATATCTTGCTTCTGTTCTTTCATCAATATTTGGTGGAACAGCTTTGTCGGGAAATTCTAGATGCTGATAACCTGGTGGTTTTGGTCTGAGAAGAGGAAAACGGTAAACAAGGATTAAATAGCATACAATCAAGCCACTTGAATCTTAAAAGGTAAAAGTCCAATTTTCAGCAATAATAATAATAATTGGTTGTTTTTATGTTTATATTAGAGTGAAAAAAAAAATAATAATAATAAAAAAAAAAGGTTAAATACAAAAAGAAGGAACAAATGAACATAGAGGGACGACAGAAAAGAATTTCTTTGAGAATGATTGAGAATAAGTTTTCAGTGATTCTCATTGTTGGAAATACATTTTAAGTTTTATATTCAGGCTTGTCCATCCCTTTTTGGTTTTATGTAAATAATTTACTTTAAAGAGAAAGAGTATGTCATTACATTTCACTTAGATATCAAGGCTTAGAGTAATTGTTAAAAATCTTCAGACACAATATAAAATAACTGTAAAAGTAAGTGTGGTGAGTCCGGATTTGTGTGCTGACTTTCCAGTGTAGTTATTGTGTTAGGAGCAATCAACCTAGATAAATAAAACAAGACACTATTTATTATTTCATCTCTAGTTAAAGAACAGAGATAAAAAAGAACTATTCTTTGTACAAGTGAGTTTAATTCCCATTTCAAGTATTTAAAGATTAGGGTATTGATAAATTTCAATAATAATAATAATAATAATTCCTTGCGGCACCTGTGACTCTTTTTATGTTGGATAAACCATTAAGACTTTAAATTTTCGTATTTCCCAACACCACAATGATGTAAAAGAAGGTAAATCAGGAATTCCATTTTCAAGCATACTATAGAAACTGGACACTGAATCAATTGAGGTAACTCAAAAATGATTTTCTCTTCAAACAATAAATTACTCAACCAACTCTTTGAATCTTTTTTCATCTCCACCACTAAGAATTTCAACACTTCCGAGGGTTTCTTTACTCTAAATAGTAACACAGTCAATCAAAGTAGGAAGACCATACGCAAGTCATTTCAGTGATTTAAAAAAAAAAAAATAATAATAATATATTTATCGTACAGTTCGTGAAGTCACCTTTACTTTCAACTTTTTATACTATTTTGTCAGTTCTGAAGAGGGCTTGAGGTTAACAAGCCGTAACTTAAACTGTGCTATCTAAATTTATCATCATGAATAGTTTATCTTTTAATAGTTATTATTTATATATATATATATATATATATATATATATATATATATATATATATATATATATATATATATATATATATATATATATATATATATATATATATATATATATATATATATATATATATATATATATATATATATATATATATATATATATATATATAGTTTGCAAGCACTCAGGGGCAGAGCCCTTTTCAAGGAGGGTTCACATACAAAAGAGAAAAGAGGAAGAAAACCACCCAGACCTGAGCCTAACGCACTTCTCTCAGGTGGGAACAAACGGAAGCATTGAAGAGAGGAAGATTAAATGCAGGAGAAAAGGAGGCACGACAACGGGCAAGCCTAAGGTTTCCAGCATCCACACAAAATTCGTGCGAAAGCAGGGCACACCTTGTGCAACGTGGGCTACGCAATGGTGGTGGAATGCGAGAGGCCAATTCTCTCGAGCACGTGCCATTGTAGTACCTATTGAAAAGAGATAGTGCTCCAACGTCACGTCGCAAAGATAGAGGGTCAAGAGAGTTTGAAATTAGAGGATAGTTTATTAATCTTTCAGCTTTAGATTCAATACTATCCAGGAGAGTGGAAGAACCGGAGTACCCCCTCAAATGTGAGAACAGTACTCCATACAAGGGCGAATAAGACCCGTATATAATAGGAGTAACTGCTCAGAAGAAAAAAATTCTCGCAACCTGAAGAGAACTCTCACCTTCTTAGAGGCCGCCTTAGAAACCAATGTGATATGTGATTTCCAAGACAATTTATTGTTTATGTTTAGACCAAGAATATGAATGTCATTTACAACACATGCGAATTCCTAAAAACTAACCATCAAAACAATCAAACTGAGAGAAGAATAATCTTATGAAATTACACAAGCCTAAAAACCCCTTAGTACAGACTCACCAAAGTACAACAAGCAGTAAGCTACACCTCCACCATCCTATATAATAATCTCCCTGACGGCATAAAAAATGAAATATCAATAAAATCATATGGGCGCAAAATTAAAAAAAAATGTTCATAAACTCATATTGATCCCTTATTATTATTATTATTATTATTATTATTATTATTATTATTATTATTTTTTTTATTATTAGTTATTATTACTATTCTTGTTATTATTTTAATCATTAGTATTTTTATTATTATGATTATTATCTTTATTATTATTATTATTAAAATCAGATATTCTACAGCATCCTCTAATATTACTTCCATTATTGTAATTCTTAATACAATTATTATTATTATTATTATTACCTATCATTGTTACTGCCACTGTTTTATTATTGTTATTATTTTAATTATTGAAAATTGTATTATAAATTTTAGATTATTATTATTATTATTATTATTATTTATTATTATTATTATTATTATTATTATTATTATTATATTATATCATTATTATTATCATCATTATTATTATTATTTTTGAAGTAAATATCATCATTACTATTATTCTTACTAGGATTTTCGTAGTAAACATCATAAGTAGCGTCTTTGTTATTGTTACTTTCGTGATTAATATTTCTAGACTTTTGTTACTCTAGAAGTAACCTATCATAATTTGTTATTATTAAATTTAAATTATATATATATTTATATGTACTAAACATTGGGGCTCAAAGGAAACCGCAGTGTCTTCCCCTTCAGCCCCTTTTCAGAAAACTGGAGAGTCACAATTTTTATTATTATTACGATTATTATTGAATTTAGTAGTATAGGACCTACTTTTAAACTTTAAACCTGTAAATGTACCATTTCCTGAATAAAAATTTGTGAATTGTGAATTTACAGGTGCGACGGGAGAACCATCGAAGAAGATAGGAGAGTTGGGAGGTGTTTTTGAGAGGGAGATGTGAAGAAGTTGAGTTTTAAAAGTTAAATTTCAAAAGGTTTCTATAACCCCACTGGGAAATCCCATCCAGATCAGCAAGAATAGAATAGGAAAGCTAAAGACGAGAAGCAAAATAGGGAGCAGATGAATGGAGAGTTGAATCATCAGCATAAGAGTAAACAGAGTTAGGAGTGCAGTTGAGAAGATCGTTAATTAAAAGTAAGAATAAAGTTGGAGATAAAACAGAACCATGAGGGCCACCACAATATATATATATATATATATATATATTATATATATATATATATATATATATATATATATATATATATATATATATATATATATATATATATATATATATAATTACCTGCTTGTCTCATGGACTCTTGGCTTACAATAAAAGCCATATTCAGGACGTTCAATATTCATTTTTTCCAAGACACATTTATCAAGCACAGCTTGTGTATTTCTACACCTGTAATTTATAAACTATTAAAATGGATTCAAAAATTAAACTTTTATTAATACCTTTTTTTTTTTTTAAATAAATAAACAAAATCAATAAATAAAAGTATGTGCTGATATGCAATAACTAAACATGCACCTCTTAACTTTCTCTAGTCTGAATATCTGATACTCAAGCAGGAAAAAGTTCGATATATATTTTTTGACATAAGTATCAATATATCTGCAATATAAAATACTTTCAACTTCACTTATTTTTATGCCTTCACCCAGAACAATTAAATTATATCAAATAAAATAAATAAATAATTATTTAACAATATAAAAATAAAAACTTGGAAAAACGTTAAAAGTTCATTTCACTAAAATTATTTAAATATTGACAAGCTATTCATTACTAAAAACTGTCAACAAATAATTACTAATTAAACTGCATTACCCCCATATATATATATATATATATATATATATATATATATATATATATATATATATATATATATATATATATATATATATATATATATATATATGCGTGTGTGTGTGTGTGTGTGTGTGTGTGTGTGATGAGACGATTAAGAAATTGACGATGATGATGAAATTGAAAAAATATATTAAAAAAATTTCTATTATTTTAATAAATTTCATTAAAAATTTTATAATAAGTTAGTATTAAATTGTCTTTTCTTTATTCAAATATGTAATACTTGCAATTTTAACATATAGTATAATATAGGATGTCCCACTCTCTCTCGGTCCCGGATATATATATATATATATATATATATATATATATATATATATATATATATATATATATATATATATATATATATATATATATATATATATATATATATATATATATATATATAAACTTATGACCAATGCTAAAGTATTAGTCATAAGTTAATAAAATTTGCTACAAACAAACTTGGTTTGTGAAAGCAAAGTAGGATCATGAGAGGTCGAGACCCTTGCCATACTTCTAACGTCAGTTCATACAAAATTGAGTTCTTCTTTGAATATCGAGTCATTTCCAAGGGATTTTAGTGGCAACCTTTTGTAACGTGAAGAAGCTTCTGCAGGCATACCTTGATGCTAATGGCAATCGCTTCCCACACTTGTGATGTCAGCACAATTCCACAGTAAAAATATTATTAAAATTATAGTAATTTAGATCAATGATATAAATTTACGACAATCAAGAATCTATATTATTGCCACAAAAACAGTAAAACAAATATAAAATGGCTTCGTAAATAACAAAGGGTTATTTTGATAATCACAAATATTTTTATATTTATCTATTTTCTTGATGAAAAGTTTTATAGGTAAAATAATGTTTAAAAAAATTGCTTAATTAACGACATGGTAATTTATATGTTTAAAATAGGACGAGACTATTACTCCCAATTAGAAATACTTGACATACGTTTAATTCTTATTAAACAATCAAAAATTTGTTTACAGTTCGGCTGCTTGAAGAAGAGTAATATTATGGCTGGGCTGTAGGTTTGTGACGTAAGCATATTAGGGCGTGACTTTCATTAGAAAATAGCTTGAAAAAAGTCGTTGAAGTTTGAATTTAAACTCAAATGTAAAAGGGCTTATCCCCGTTTTGTCTATGAATGTCCCTATCCATCTGACCTACTGTATAAACATTTCTAACATACCAAATTTTAATAACAAATGACTAGTACTTTGATATCTATAAGCACATATTTGGGGCTGAGAGCAAGTGTGACACCCTGTAGTATCTTCAGAACATTACCAAAAATTTAAATATGTGAGAACATAGACAGACATGCAAAATTCTAGTACTTTAAATTTAAGTTTTTAAATAGTGATGCAAAAACAATCTTTTCTCCAATTTCTGGGGTAATTCAATTTCGTCTGTAGAGTATAATTAGCCTCTACAACTACACCCATTCCTTGAATAGGGGTCTGCCCGTGAGCTGTGTTGACATGTGTGGAAAAAAAAGCCGTTCATTCTCAATAGAAGAGGGTGAAGCATATATATATATATATATATATATATATATATATATATATATATATATATATATATATATATATATATATATATATATATATATATATATATATATATATATATATATATATATATATATATATATATATATATATATAAGTTCACATCCTATTCGAGGAGAGGAACTTTTCTAGGTTGTATATACCTAGGATCCGCAAGCGAGATCGAACCGGCGCCTTCAAGCACGTGAGTTAATCACTCTACCGTTTAAGACACGGTAGATAGTATACGAGAATATAATGTAAATTAATTATCAAAATAATCGGAAAATTGATGACGATTGAGAAAAATATGCCGATTTTTCCGATGACGATTAATCGTCCCATCACCATATATATATATATATATATATATATATATATATATATATATATATATATATATATATATATATATATATATATATATATATATATATATATATATATATATATATATATATATATATATATATATATATATATATTTCCTAGCACAAACTTTTGCTTCTAATTCCATCTTAGACGATTCCGGATCTATCACTCTTCCTTCAAATCTCTCCAGTTCATTTATGTCAAATATTGTAATTTCCCCTAAAGACGTAATTTCTACACTCTCTGAACTTGCATTAAGAAGGTGTACGTCCCTGATGGTATCCCTTTTGCGGTTCTCTAAACTCGTTTCTGACTCTGCACCCTGTCTTGGTAAATTATTTCGCCTGTGTCATTATATTTGGACCTTCCTTTCTTGCTGGAAACATGCATTCATTCAGATTGTGCTGAAGAAGCAAGACCCCTCTCAGTCCTCTATCATCTTATTTCTTTAACTTCTGTTCTTTCTAAAGTTTCAGATTTCATCCTTAACAGGAAGATTTGGAAACATCTCAATTCTTCAAATCTTATCTCTGATAGCCAGTATGATTTTCATAAAAAGCAGCCTACTGGTGATTTTCTTTCCCTTCTCTCTGATTCTTTGTCCTCTGTTCTTCGGCGTTTCAGTGAATCTTCGCTGTAGCGCTGGACATATCAAAAGCCTTCGATAGTTTGGACCAAATCTTTAATATATAAAATTCACTCTTTCGGAATACATCCTTCTCTCCGAGTTCTTTTCCTGTTGTTCTATAGCAGCTGCTGTAGAAGGCCACTGTTCTTTCTATTAATAGGGGTGTTCCTCAGGGTTCTGTCCTATCCCCAACTCTTTGTCTACTTTTCATTAATGACCTTTCTATTACTTCATCACCTATCCACTCTTATACAATGATCCCACTAACCCTTCATTACTCTTTACAGTTTGAAAGACACCCCTCCCAACTTCAGTTAATTGATGCAAGGAAGGTGGCCTTGGGGCAACTAACCTCTGATCTCTCTCGTATTTAAATTGAAGTAGAGAAAACGTGGTCATTTTCAATGCCTCAAAAACTTACTTTATCCATCTTTCTACTAAACAATCTTCCATACAACTAGGACATCTTTGAAAACAAACAACTCAAACCTGCATATGTCCTTAATATTCTCAGTTTCTTTTTCTTGCAATTTTCTTTGCAGGATCACATTACTTCTCTTTCTAAACAAGTTTCTAAGAGGTTGGGTATTCTGAAGCGCCTACAGAACTACTTCAGAATTACTGCTTGCTCTATGTTGGGGTTTTGATCACCCTGTATAGAGTATGCTTCACATTTGTGGAGTGGTTCCAATCCTACAGCTCTCTGCAAAAGGTAAAGTCTAGGGCTTTTCACCCAATCAATTTTCAATCTCGCTAACTCTCTACTGTCTCTTTGTCCATCGAATTCTTGTTATTCTCTCTATACTACCGCTATTACGATGGACACTGCTCTTCTGAACTTTCTAGTTACATACCTCTTCCATTGAGAAGGTCTCGTGCGATATATTTCCTACACAGTATCATCTTTCTCTGTCCAACTCTCTGACCCCAGACTTAACTGCTATGCCGAATCTTTCATATACTCTAATGGTAAAGTCTGGAACACACTCCTTTTATGTTTTCCCAACTTCCTTCGACTTGTACACCTTCATGAGTCATGTATCGGGCCTTGCTAGTGATTAATTAAACATCACTCCGACATTCTCTCAACTCTGATGGAATGCGGTAGGCCTCGGCCTTTGCCGACCAGAGGAGATTATAATATATATATATATATATATATATATATATATATATATATATATATATATATATATATATATATATATATATATATATATATATATATATATATATATATATATATATATATATATATATATATATATATATATATATATATATATATATATATATATATATATATATATATATATATATATATATATATATATATATATATATATATATATATATATATATATATATATATATATCATACCTATAAAGAGATAATTCTCGAGAAGACTTATCAATACAGTGTGAATATTGTTCAAATTCTTCAAGACAATTTTTCCTCATTTTTCGAAAGAAGTTAACAGCACAGGCAGTAACAGCTTTTCCTTCATTCAAACATTTTCTAGGATCTTTTTCTTCGAATCTGCATAGCATAAATTCCTGCAAGGAAAAATTATAATAACTGAAATTTTATATCTATTAAAGTATAAGAACCAACCACCAACCAACTAACCCACCCAGCTTCAGCTCCACTAAAATCTTTCGGCTCGACAGCTACAGCTCCGCCTCTCCAACCCTGTTTATGACACTGTGAATGCCACTTCATCAACATAACCTATCAAACTACCTTCTGCTCACTCTAAAGTCTTTCCCATCTGAACTTGCACTGGGTGTCAGGGTAAATAAGTTACAGTATATATTTCTAGCCTTTTCACAAACAATTCGACTAAATTTTAATATCTTAATTTTGAAATCACATTCACTCCTTCAGCATCCTTAAATGATTCTTTCTTTTTAATAATTGTGGAGATAGCAATAATGTCTCTCTTTAATCCTACACAAACGTTTTATATTACCACTATCACTTTTCTCTTTCTTGGAAGCCATACTGATTATATCAACATCACAAAACTGTAATTCTCTTAAATTTTTAAGAGAAAAAAGTTTAGCATAAACATTCGTAAAAGCAATGTTTACCTCACGCACACCTAACAACAACTAAAATTTGACCAAAAAAAAAAGGCTGTGATTGTGTTTGTTATCCGAATTTCATCCATTATCTGAGAAAATTAACTAGGGCATTTGTTAAAAAAAAAACAATCTCCCTCTCTCTCTCTCTCTCTCTCTCTATATATATATATATATATATATATATATATATATATATATATATATATATATATATATATATATATATATATATATATATATATATATAATAATATAATAATAATAATAATAATAATAATAATAATAATAATAATAATAAAATAATAATCTGCGGAAAATAAATCATTTGGCTCAACATACTGGATTGTTTTCCCCTCCATTTATGTAATTTAGAAAAACTTTATTTACTCACATGTATTGACATGTTAAAATTACACTATTTTTTTCATTTGAATCTAAAACTAGATGAAAATATATGTTGCTTTCTGGAATATTAGTTTTTGAAAAAGTATTCCTTAAGGGGGGAGGGGGTTCAGACCCCCAAATGTTTAACTGCTGAAAAATTGGTTTTCTCATCAGAATAGAGCTTTATAACATCTTATTTAAAGAGCTCTTCATTCTCTTTAAAATGAACACAAAACTGCATATGTCTACGACATTCATGAGAGAAGGTTTGAAGATAATTCTATCTTGGGGATTTGCCAAAAATGTAATATCTTCAAAATTTTTGGGGTTCACATCTTCTGACCCCCTAAACCAATTGCGCTGAAATTAGAGATTTTTATTACTGATATCAATACTAATTATCATATCAAATTAAAACAAAATTGGAAATTCTTGGATTCCAAGAGAATCTCTTGGAATGCACTATATATATATATATATATATATATATATATATATATATATATATATATATATATATATATATATATATATATATATATATATATATATATATATATATATATATATATATATATATATATATATATATATATATATATATATATAAACTGTTTATTTAATGATAATAATTACCTGAATAATAAAATTTCTATTACATGCCTATATTAATTTAAACATGAATAACCAAAATTAGTTATTCAGAAATGAAGAAAAACAAGCAAAGAGAACATATTGCAGCCTATATTTCAATAACTTAAAAATTTTAATTCTTATATTTTTATTTTTACTGGATATCCAGCTGGATAGCTGAATAGTACTAATATCTGGCAAGTTAAGTGGACAGCAACCTGATTTCCAGCCCATCCCTAATAAATATAGACCCAAAACATATCTTTTAACACTACCAATAATTACATTTTTACTAAATATTCCAAATTTTAATATTAACAGACTTAAGTATTATCTGAAAATGATACATACATCATTTTGTGTAAGGCATTCCTGACCATAGTATACAGAGCCTGCAATTAAAGCAGCAGTTCCAAGATTCAATTCTGGTACAGTTATCTCTTCATATGTTGGCAAATTAAATTCTTTTGTGTATACCATTTTACTTTAAATGGACCTGGAATACAATAAAATAACTTTGGCCAGTCAGCTAACATAGGACAGCCAATGTAGCTGACAAGACTTAAATATGGTAACCAATTCACAGACAAAGTATCAAATGTACCCAAACAACAGTTTGCCATATATATATATATATATATATATATATATATATATATATATATATATATATATATATATATATATATATATATATATATATATATATATATATATATATAGTATATAAATTTAGCATATCATCGTCTCTATATTTTCACTATATTGAAAATATACAGGCAAAAATATGCTGAAGGTTATTATACATATCTTATTTAAGCACAGAAAAATAAAAAAAAATACAGCAGAAAATTTTTAAAATTAAGAAAAACATAATATATATATATATATATATATATATATATATATATATATATATATATATATATATATATATATATATATATATATATATATATATATATATTTTTTACTCCAAATTGTGAAGTGATTGATGATGATTTTTTTTTGCAATATACTTGAAAAAAAGGTTGCCATATTTGTCTTTAGACCATTCATTATTTTCTAAAATGTACTGCAAAACAAGGTTGTCAGTGCAGTGATTGAATTTTTGCATGCCAAAGGTGTACAGAATGTGCCTAAAATTCATCATCATTTTCTCAAGGTGAGTCGCTTTCCATTACGAATATTGACTCTTCAACGAATATCTAAAAAAAAATTTGAGGAAAAAACAGGGCGAATATCGAAAAAGACGAATACTGGTGGGGATGAATATTGGAGTTCCACTATATATATATATATATATATATATATATATATATATATATATATATATATATATATATATATATATATATATATACTCAACAACACTTACATAATGAAACCAAAATACTACCTATAAATAACCACCTCAAAATGATAGGCACCCAATTAAACGCTAAAACCCTTCTTCCCACCCACCCATGCCACTAAACTTTTCTACACCCAACCAAACACAGATTAAAACAACCACCTTCATCCACAGCTACCTACTACAAACCAATCCTAAATCACATCCCCCTCACCCTCTTCCAACACCTCAATAACTAAACATATTCATTCTCAACTAACTCTTGCCCACTTGACAAGCAGATCACCAAACAACATTCTTAATATACAACCACCCGAAATAAACCCTAACTTTAACATCCTTCCAAGACACTCACAAATCGCCTTAGCAAGGTTGGGATATGGGCACCATCCAAACTTACAACACAAACTTAATATAAACCAGACTACATCTCCCACTTGTCCCAGATGAGAAGGGCCCCGGAGACTGTGTCACACTTCCTGTTGCACTGTCCTTCTAATTCTCACACCAGAATCTTCTGGGACATCACTATCTTAAGAGATCTCTGGAGGAGGCCATCTGCGGCGGGTGGCTTCATTAGCGAAGTGTGGCCACCCCAGCAAGGGGTGGTCAGGTGAGAATATATATATATATATATATATATATATATATATATATATATATATATATATATATATATATATATATATATATATATATATATATATATATATATCACAGTAAATTACAATATTTTCAGTAACCAGAGATAGGTCTGATAACAGGGTAGAAAATAATGTTGAACTGAGAATAAAGCCCTTAGGGACACCTCTTGAAATGGAGAGGAAATCGATTGAGTACCCAGAACTGAGACTGTAAATTCTCGCTTCTGGAGAAAATTTTGAATCCATTGAAGAGGGATCCCAGTTATATTTGCCTTTGCTAGCTTATATAAAACACCATTGATGTGTGAGGAAGAATCAAATGCAGATTGTAAATCTATATATAAAATAATTGCAAACTGTTCATTGTGAAAAGCCCCATGAATTACATTCTCCAAATGCATTAAACAATCAATTGTACCTATTCCTGGTCTAAATCCATATTGTTAAGGGAGTTGAAATGTTTTTCTAACCACCAAATTAATATACTATTTACCATCTCCTCCATTAACTGGTATTTAAACAGTTTACATCTCTTGTTTTATATAGTATTTAGTTGCTATTCAAAATATAAGCTGGAAATATAATTTACATTAAAGAAACTCTACAGAATTATACTTTATTTAAAATTTAAATTCAATAAATGTGAAAAGTTAAAGTATTGAAAATCCTGTTATAAAATGATATAATTAGGCCAACTTTGCTGAATGTGCCTAAGCCTTTTAACAATATAGGCAGAGAGCAACATCCTAAAAAATATCAATATTAATAAAAGTATTATTACCTTACAACTATTTAGTTTCATATTTTCTCAAAAAATTTATTTTTTTTTTTTTTAATTTTATTGTTAAGCAGAAACATTGTTAATAGTTGAGATATTTCAAAAATACATTTTTAATGTCTTTATTATTTTTTTAAGTTTCACTATCAAATAATTAAAAATTAAAATATAGAAATGCTACATATAACTTATAAATTTTTATTTTTTCAATACGTAATTTAATACAAGGTTACATTATATATATATATATATATATATATATATATATATATATATATATATATATATATATATATATATATATATATATATATATGGTAAAGGTAGAGATTGTTTCTGAGTTTCGATTGTTAAAAAATATCGAAAATCAAAATATCGGAGAAGCCTATCGTAAACAAGAGAGTTGCGAGGTACTATTACTAGACATAGACACAATTATTATTACTTACTTTTCTAGCAGAGCCTAATTCGACATCATAACCTGAACTACCGAAATTGCCGTATAAAAGAGGCCTAACCTACACAAAATTTGCCGTAAAAGAGACCTAACGTACACAAGAACGTTTGCACGACATAGTAGCCTAGGGCTAATTATAGGCAGGAAAATATCGACAAAAAAATATCAATATGAAAAATATCGAAACTCAGAAACAATCTCCACCTAAGCCATATATATATATATATATAATGAGAGAACCAGCATTCACTAGGTTAGGTCTAAATTTTAATTATTAATATAGATTACCCTTTAAGTTCAGGTTAGATTAAGTCAAACTAGATGCGTGTGAAGTTAGCATATTGGATTTTAAAATAATTTATTAGATCTAGCAAACTAGTTTGACTTAACCTAACCTGAATGATAAATCTACATTAAAGGCCATTTCAATCAGGCCTAACCTAGTGAAAGCTGGTTTTCTTAGTATATATATATATATATATATATATATATATATATATATATATATATATATATATATATATATATATATATATATTATATATATATATGCAAATTTAGGTTAAGGTGGAGATTGTTTCTGAGTTTCGATTGTTAAAAAATATTGAAAATTGAAAATATCGGAGAGCCTATCGTAAACAAGAGAGTTGCCAGTTACTATTACTAGACATACACACAATTATTATTACTTACTTTTCTAGCAGAACCTAATTCGACTTATCATAACCTGAACTACCGAAATTTTGCCATAAAAGAGGCCTAACCTACACAAGAATTTGCCGTAAAAGAGACCTAACGTACACAAGAACGTTTGCACGAATAGTAGCCTAGGGCTAATTATAGGTATAAAATATCGATTAAAATAAATATTGATAAAAATATCGAAACTCAGAAACAATCTCCACCTAAGCCGCAAATTTATTACTCATACTTTTTGACCAATTAAATTTACGCTTCAAAAAAACTATAGGAAAATTTCCCACTATTATACTTTTAGTACTTTAGCAACTTAGAAATGTAACTACATTAGTATAAATATCCCAATATTAGTTTTGATATATTTTCTGATTAATGTTCCACTGACAAAAGCCACTCTTTATGATGTTCAAAATGTATTTTTACTACCTTAAGTACATTTTAATTTACATAATTTGATTTTCAACATATCTTAAATAGTTTTTCTCCAATATAAATTACATTTCCAGTTTATATTTTGAAAAACAATACCAGGTAAAACAAATAGTGAGATAAACTGCATAAATACCCATTAGCTTTCCAGGCCATGGAAGAAGATTGACTGCTTCGTAACTTTCTGGTTTTGATTCATCTTTATTGGATTTTAAGAAAGGAATAACGACAGAAAATTTCAAAGATGTATGATAAATACCCTGCTGCCAGCTTTAATAGAAATAAATGAAGTAAATTTACTAAAGAAGTTTCATTCAAGTGAATATGAAGCTCACTGGAGATGGGCTTAATTGTTGGGGTTCGAATTACTATTAGTAGCATTTTAGAAAATAATAATAGACAATTGTAAAAGTGTGTCTAGAACAGAAATAATTTTCCGAAAATAGAGAGCAAATTCCTCAGTGAGCGGACTAGGGATGCCGAAAAAGTTTCGATATATATCGATATAAATATTTTTTTACGATAGTATCGAAAAGATATCGATGATATTTTCAAAACCGATATATCGATATATCAATATTTTATCCTCAGTATCGAACCAAGAATATTTTTTTCTTCTAGAAATTTTAAGTAGTTTTCTGCTCCTTTATAAAATAATATTTATGCAAAATTTGAGGTATTTTTCATGTGCGTATATATATATATATATATATATATATATATATATATATATATATATATATATATATATATATATATATATATAATATATATATATATATATATATATATATATAATTAAAACGATATTTCTATACCCAATATATCGATATTTTATAACCGATAGTATCGACGGCAATTTGATATTTTAAGAAATTATCGATAATCGATATATCGATAATTTTTCAAATATTGGCACCCCTAGAGCGGACCTCACCAACGAAAGTTCAAGCCGTCCATCTAGTCAGAAAAAATACTGCCATCACGAGTTCAGAGCAAGTGTATAAAAACTGTTTATATGCTTTCGCTAATTTATCTAGTGTATATACTTTATATATATTTTAAGTTCTCCTTGATAGGAGTTTGTAGAGTTGGTGGTTTGTTTTTTGTATCGATGTAGCACATTTTTTCTACAAAACAAACTCCCGGTTAAATCATGGTCACTTTTTTTCAATTCATCTTCAAGTCTAGACGTTATTCAAAATGTAAGAGTTTTTGCTTGTTCATTAAAAGTCCTCAGAATTTGAAGGTATAAGGTATGAATTATATTTTCTTTTCAACTCTTTCTTACTATCATATCTATTGCTTTCTACTCAAATATATAACTGGGTAACGTTCTTAATTATACTGAATTCGTATATGAAGGAACTTCAAGGATCAACAAATCTTTTGAAAAAGTTCATAGTTCCTCTTATTATTTAACTGTAACACTAATTACGACCCTTCTCTTTCAGATATTTTAATAAAAGCTTAACCTTAAGTTTTTATAAGTGAACCACTCACAATGAGAGCTTGTGATGCCACAGTAAAAATATAATTATAATTATAGTAATTTAGATCAATGCTATAAATTTAGGACAATCAAGAATCCATATTATTGCCGCAAAAACAGTAAAATAAATATAAAATGGCTTCGTAAATAACAAAGGATTATTTTAATAACCAAAACATATTTATATTCATTTTTATTTATTTTCTTAATAAAAAGTTTTACAGGAAAAGCGATAACACTTGTTAAAAAAATTGATTAATTAAATAGGTTGTGATTTATATGTTTAAAATAGGACGAGACTATTACTCCCAATTAGAAAAGAGTTGACATACTTGGAATTCTTATATAAAAATTGTTTATATACTTTCATTATTTAATCTAGTGTATATACTTTATTTTAAATTTTCTTTTACACTGGAGAGATTATATTAAAATTCTCCTTCACAAGGTTTATAAAATTGGTTTGTTTTCTATATCGATGTGGCACTTAATAGTTTGGCACCTAAACAAGCTACCGGTTTTAAAATAGTACTTTTTAAATATTCGTCAATGCTTTTCAATGTATTATGTGATCCTATAAACGGAAGAAAGATCATGCCAATATGTTTCTACAGTACATGAATGAGAGACACAACAGCATGAGATTCACCATGGAACAAGAAGTTAATAATTCCATATACTTTTGATGTACATGTTACGCATATTAACAACATATTTAAAACATCTGTTTATAGTAAACCTACTTCCACCCTTCTTGCTACAAACTATTTCAGCAACATATCTCTTAAGTTTATTCTATCAGGTCTAAGATCTAGGATCTATAGAACATTAAAAATTTGTTCTGACTGGCATTTATTCCATAAAGAGATAGAATTTCTTAAAATTCTTTTAGATTTTAATTTATTCAATGCGTTCCAAGTGGAAAAAACTTTAACAAGTTTCTCGCTAATATCTTTAGACCTGCTCATCATTTTTCTACTGTTCCTAAACAAAAAATATATCTAAAACTTCCTTTTTTTTTTTTTTTTTACATCCCAACTTAACAAATATTCTTACTGTACTTGAAGCTACATTCCCCAAGTGCCAGTTTATTCATATAAATTATAACTCAATCTCAATTCACACTTTCTTCAGACACAAGGAATCTATCCCAATGCTTCTCAGATCCTCATTAATTTACTTATTTAAGTGTGCCAGCTGTAATACGGCGTACGTAGGCCAAACTGGTCTACAATCAAAAGTGAGGATTGATAAGAATAGAGGATTTTCCTTCAGAACTGACCTTCCTCTTTCTTCTCCTGAACACTCTGCCATAAGAGACCATGGAGATACCCACCCTTTTCCTTTTTCCGATTTCTCTATACTCCGACGTTCGATCGTCTTCTCTTCTTGATCGTAGGATTTTGGTATTTTTATATATATAAAAACTCATTCCCCAACCTTAAATGATCAAGCTTTCAATTAGTCATACATTCCATTATAATTGTCTA
>SEYY01005191.1:7500-19890 GCA_009176605.1 Armadillidium nasatum | reverse complement strand
ATATATATATATATAAGAATGTTCAGAAGTGATTACATTTTTTCACCTCTATGAAATATTGATTCAACCAACGACTTCAAAACAAAGTTCAAATGGGTGAAATTGTCTAGAAATAGTATACCATCTATTCTATCTGACAGTGTCATTCACAGTTATTTCTGTAACTGAACCCATGAAGGATAAGAATTTTATGAAACACTATGCTTGTCTTTGTTTACAGAAGCAATGTACAACATTTGTAAAGCGTATCCGGATGCGGAGACAGATCACACATATTATATTAGTTTAAAAAAGTTTATATATGGCGATAGCGACATATCCGACAAGCCTCGATCTTTTCTTCCATGGGGTTAATTACCGAAATAACTATGAATAAGAGCAGCAGGAGAGAAGAGATGGTATAGTATTTTTAGATAATTCCTGACCATTCAACTTTGGTTCTTACATCGTTGGTTGAATCTTTATTCATAGTGATGAAAAAAGCAATTAATTTCCGAACACCCTATATATTATATATCCGAACTTAAAGTAGTGCTATTATTATCAGATTTTGTTTTCGAATTGTTTAAGCTGGTACCTAAGGCTAATACTTTACCGAAAATGTACCTGATTAAATAAAAAGGTTTGACAGCACATCACTGAAATATGATTGGTTATTACTTGACAAATATGAACATATATACACAGTATTTAGAGCTGTAAATTAGGCAGAAATGACATTTGTTCACTTTCGAGGACACTGAGAAATTTCAGGCATAGACGTAAATATTTCTTTCTTGGAGGAGGTTGAAGGGTACAGACAACTTCTTTGCACAAATATCTGAGCCTTACTGATTTTTGGATTTAAATACCAATGCAAAATGCAATGCTCTAATGCAACGTATAAAACACATTTTTTAATCTATATGGATAAGGCAATTCTTCCACTTCAAACAAAGTTTGATATAATAAATTTAATAAACACCATAAATTAATGAACCCTAAAGCAGTGTTTACGGATTTCTAACTTTATCATTTTAGAGAATGAAAATAAATCAATATATTCTACAATGAAAATATGATCATTGTAGAAAAGCAAGAAATAAAGAAGTTGCAAATTGCAAGGAGCATTAATTCTAATAAGAATCGTCAGATACAAAAGAAACATTATCTCTTCTCTAAACAAAACACATAAAAGGTAAATCTTTAAAAGACAATAAAGTTGAATATGATTTATTATCAAAATATGAGTATTAATAAAGTGTCCTAAATTTTGGTAACCGGAATTCATAAAAGTACCTAAAGATATATATATATATATATATATATATATATATATATATATATATATATATATATATATATATATATATATATATATATATATATATATATATATATATATTATATATATATATATAATATATATATATATATATATATATATATATATATATATATATATATATATATATATATATATATATATATATATATATATATATATATATATATATATATATTATAATATATATATATATATATATATATATATATATATATATATATATATATATATATATATATATATATATATATATATATATAATATATATATATATATATATATATATATATTATATATATATATATATATGGCTAAAATAAGAGTATGGGGAGGTTGGTGGAAGATTAAGGGCATAAGTAGAGCAGTAGAGGTTGTGAAAGTAGAGAGACTGGAGGAAGAAGAAGAAGTGGGGGACGAATTTAGAAGAGAGCTTGTTTAAGATGGGGTGAGGTAAAAGAGAATGTGGTTGAGGGATTGGAGGAGGAATGAGGAAGGTTAAAGGATCGTTGGTAGAAAGTGCAAAGAATGTTTGTGGGGTAAGAAAGGTGGGAGGAAAGAGTAAAAAAAAAAAAAAGAACTGAATTGTGGTGTGAGAAGATGAGTATTGCTGTAAGGAATAAAAACATAGGTTTTGAAAAGATTTTGTTTACAAAAAGGATAGAGGAATGGGAGGCTTATACAAATAAAAAGAGGATTGCTAAAAGAGAGGTAAGAAGAGCGAAAGGAAGATCAGATGTAAAATGGGGTCAAAAAATTGTGGAGGGATTTAGAGAAAGGAATAAGATGTTTTGGAAGGAGGTGAATAAGGTAAGGAATAAAGGGAAGGTGAGAGGAGGGGGAATAAAAGCTTAGACTGAGAAATAAGACGGAAGAAAGGGAGGTTGGAGCAAGATAGATAGTATTTTAGTAGGTGGTTGAATGTGAGGGGGGGGGGGGGGGTAAGAGTGTGGTTGTGATAAGGGATAGGGAAAGAATTGGTTATAAGAAGACGTAAGAATTCAGCCTATTCAGTCTAATAATCATTATGCTCTAAGCTTTTTACATTCTCCTTTGAATATTATATTTGAATATTATATATATATATATATATCTATATAATATATATATATATATATATATATATATATATATATATATATAATATATATATATATATATATATAAATAAAGTAATATATATAAAATAATATATATATATATTATATATATATATATATATATATATAATATATATAATACATAATATTATATATATATATATATATATATAATATATAATAATTATATATATATATATATATATATATAATATAATTTATATATATATATATATATATATATATATTATATATATTAAATAATATATATATGGGGTTAATTACCGAAATAACTATGAATAAGAGCAGCGGGAGAGAAGAGATGGTATAGTATTTCTAGATAATTCCTGCACATTCAACTTTGGTTCTGACATCGTTGGTTGAATCTTTATTCATAGTGATGAAAAAAACAATTAATTTCCGAACACCCTATATATTATATATCTAAACTTAAAGTAGTGCTATTATTATCAAATTTTGTTTTCGAATTGTTTAAGCTGGCACCTAAGACTAATACTTTACCGAAAATGTACCTGATTAAATAAAAAGGTTTGACAGCACATCACTGAAATATGATTGGTTATTACTTGACAAATATGAACATATATACACAGTATTTAGAGCTGTAAATTAGGCAGAAATGACATTTGTTCACTTTCGAGGACACTGAGAAATTTCAGGCATAGACGTAAATATTTCTTTCTTGGAGGAGGTTGAAGGGTACAGACAACTTCTTTGCACAAATATCTGAGCCTTACTGATTTTTGGATTTAAATACCAATGCAAAATGCAATGCTCTAATGCAACGTATAAAACACATTTTTTAATCTATATGGATAAGGCAATTCTTCCACTTCAAACAAAGTTTGATATAATAAATTTAATAAACACCATAAATTAATAAACTCTAAAGCAGTGTTTACGGATTTCTAACTTTACCATTTTAGAGAATGAAAATAAATCAATATATTCTACAATGAAAATATGATCATTGTAGAAAAGCAAGATATAAAGAAGTTGCAAATTGCAAGGAGCATTAATTCTAATAAGAATCGTCAGATACAAAGGAAACATTATCTCTTCCTCTAACCAAAACGCATAAAAGATAAATCTTTAAAAGACAATAAAGTTGAATATGATTTATTATCAAAATATTAGTATTAATAAAGTGTCCTAAATTTTGGTAACCGGAATTCATAAAAGTACCTAAAGATATATATATATATATATATATATATATATATATATATATATATATATATATATATATATATATATATATATATATATATATATATATATATATATATATATATATATATATATATATATATATATATATTATATATATATATATATATATATATATATATATATATATATATATATATATATATATATATATATACATATATATATATATATATATATATATATATATATATATATATATATATATATATATATATATATATATATATATATATATATATATATATATATATATGGCTAAATGAGAGTATGGGGAGGTTGGTGGAAGATTAAGGGTATAAGTAGAGCAGTAGAGGTTGTGAAAGTAGAGAGACTGGAGGAAGAAGAAGAAGTGGGGGACGAATTTAGAAGAGAGCTTGTTTAAGATGGGGTGAGGTAAAAGAGAAGTGTGGTTGAGGGATTGGAGGAGGAATGAGGAAGGTTAAAGGATCGTTGGTAGAAAGTGCAAAGAATGTTTGTGGGTAAGAAAAGGTGGGAGGAAGCAGTAAAAAAAAAAAAAGAACTGAATTGTGGTGTGAGAAGATGAGTATTGCTGTAAGGATAAAAACATAGGTTTTGAAAAGATTTTGTTTACAAAAAGGATAGAGGAATGGGAGGCTTATAAAGATAAAAAGAGGATTGCTAAAAGAGAGGTAAGAAGAGCGAAAGAAAGAGCAGATGTAAAATGGGGTAATAAAATAGTGGAGGGATTTAGAGAAAGGAATAAGATGTTTTGGAAGGAGGTGAATAAGGTAAGGAATAAAGGGGAAGGTGAGAGGAGGGGGAATAAAGGGTCTTAGACTGAGAAATAAGACAGGAAGAAAGGGAGGTTGGAGCAAGATAGATGGGGTATTTTAGTAGGTGGTTGAATGTGAGGGGGGGGGGGGTAAGAGTGTGGTTGTGATAAGGGATAGGGAAAGAATTGGTTATAAGAAGACGTAAGAATTCAGCCTATTCAGTCTAATAATCATTATGCTCTAAGTTTTACATCCTCCTTTGAATATTATATTTATATATATAATAAGATATAATATTATTTAGCTATTTTTAAGCTTTAGATCTAAGTATTGTTTATATTGCATTTTTTTAATAATATCAAAAATATAATATATAATATCTTTATATATTATATATTATAATTTATTACATATATATATATATATATATATATATATATATATATATATATATATATATATATTATATATATATATATATATATATATATATATATATATATATATATATATATATATATATATATATATATATATATATATATATATATATATATATATATATATATATATATATATATATATATATATATATATATATATATATATATATATATATATATATATATATATATATATATATATATATATATATATATATATATATATATATATATATATATATATATATATATATATATATATATATATATATATACTATTTAGTTATTTTTTAAATTACTTTTATTCAAAAGAATTACTTTATTTCTTCGTTGTAATTAATTATACATAAAGTTAATTAATTTATTAAAGCTTTGAAGTTTCTTTGTTAAGCGCAAAGAACTTTATTATTATTATTATTATTATTATTATTATTATTATTATTATTATTATTATTATTATTTATTTAATAAAATTTTTAAAGCAAAAACTTTCTGATTGGTTATAGACATTTTTTTTTTTAAAGACAATTTTTCTTCAGTCTTGATGAAAAAAGTCTTTTAACGACTTACATAAACAAAGATTAATTGACTGTGTAATTTCTCCTTTAATGCACACCAATATTTATGCTCTCTCTCTCTCTATCTATATATATATATATATATATATATATATATATATATATATATATATATATATATATATATATATATATATATATATATATATATATATATATATATATATATATATATTATAATGGCACCTCTGATGGAAAAATATCAGAGGGATACACATTAATCAGTTGGGGATGCTAAAAGCAGGTCCAAATCAAAAACCGACATGTCAAGGTACTAGGCGCTTGTATGTTCATAAGAAAGTGAAAAAAGGAAATTCAGAAGGAAAAGAGATTCAGGCACTATCCGTACTGTAAATTAAATTATAAGCTGAAAGATTAAGTCTGCCAGCTATCAGAGAGATGGAATGAGAAAGGATAAGATATATATATATATATATATATATATATATATATATATATATATATATATATATATATATATATATATATATATATATATATATATATATATATATATATATATATATATATATATATATATATATATATATATATATATATATATATATATATATATATATATATATATATATATATATATATATATATATATATATATATATATATATATATATATATATATATATATATATATATATATATATATATATATATATATATATATATATATATATATATATATATATATATATATATATATATATATATATATATATATATATATATATATATATATATATATATATATATATATATATATATATATATATATATATATATATATATATATATATATATATAGAACTACCCTTCAAAGGTATGCCACTACAGAGTTTGGAGAGCAGAGTCTGTTATAATAGTGGTTTGAAGTGCGTAACAAAATATCAAGAGAGAGCTTAGATCGAGAGCGAGTTACAATGAATTAATTCCTCAGTATAAGAAGAAATATTCCGGAGACTAAATTGGGAAGTTATGGATAAAAACATTAATGGATGGAAAATAATAATTAATTTGCTGTATGCTAAACAGAAATAGTGTTTGTTGCTCATAAGGGATTCATTCTGAACAATGGCAAAAATAATAATGATGCTAGACAGAACTAGCAGAACTGTGAGATTACATAAAATCCTGGATAAAAAACAAACAATTTCGATCAGAATGTATTGGTCAACAATTCTTTCTTGGAAATAGTTGAAGAATGTTTTTTACCTTGACAATTTACATCTTCAGAAGAATGCAGAAAGCTTAGAGCATAATGATTATTAGACTGAATAGACTGAACTCTTACATCTTTTATAACCAATCTAGATAGACTACGTCAACAGCTTGCAAAAAGAAAAAGAAAAAAAAAGAGAAAAAAAGAAAAAGAAAAAAGAAAAAAAAGAAAAAGAAGAATTCCTATTTTTAATAACAGAATTAAATACTTGAAGAAAGATTCAAATTATCGCTGCAGATTTTAATCACCTAAAATAATTCATCTATTAATAACTGAATCTAATCTAAATTATCGTAGTAAGCCTAAATTAGTGGTTTTCTCAGCGAACAATATAAGAGTAGGCCTAATATATATATATATATATATATATATATATATATATATATATATATATATATATATATATATATAATATATATATATATATATATATATATATATATATATATATATATATATATTATATATATATATATATAGTATATATATATATATATATATATATATATATATATATATATATATATATATATATATATATATATATATATATATATATATATATATATATATATATATATATATATATATATATATATATATATATATATATATATATATATATATATATATATATATATATATATATATATATATATATATATATATATATATATATATATATATATATATATATATATATATATATATATATATATATATATATATATATATATATTAGGTGCTGAAATATGTAATTATGCTTAATTCCCTCTATATGTGCAAAAGTTTAAGTTTCTGTATTACATTATTAAATCACAAAACAACAAATTCACTTAAAAAAAAAAAAAAAAAAAAAAAAAAAAAAAAAAAAAAATTAGGGTTAAAATTTTTTTTGAAGAAAAGAAAAAAAAGAAGAAAAAAAAAACATTGCAAGACTGACTTACATTGAAAGATTGAAAGTCACAGATTAATTTATTTGAAAGGTTTGAAAATAAAAAATAAAAAGATATTTTTTTTTTCTATCAAAGTGAAAAATATTTTAGGTCTTAGGTAGGAAATCTTGAGAAACGAAGAGATAGCGAATAAAATATAGAAAGAAAAGATTTAGGGAAACGATACCGAGAACACAATGGAAAAAAAAAATACATAAAGAGTGATAAATGACATATGAAATAAAAGGAAAGAATAATGTAGAAGTAGTAAAGTTAAAAAATAGAATAAAAGTAAAATTATCTTTAGAATATCAATATAAGTATTCAAGAATATAAAAAATTATAGAGAAAAAAATAGGTTACCTCTATTTTAAAATGTATAATAACGTATACTCAAACAATATATTATATAATATATTAATGTAGCCATAAATTGTATTTTATTGATAAAATTATTTAGAATAAATCAAGAAAACAAACAATACGTGGCCACAGATAACAAGAGAAACAAATTGAATATAAGATTTATCGTCTTCAAGATAAGAAAGATTTGTATAATTTATTTGAGTTGAAGTTTAATGACACTGAATTCATTGTGATCGGAAATCATCAGAAATATGATTATGCAAATAAGATTAAAAAAGAAATTGATGAAGGATGGTAAGGACTGAATATGAAAGATGTTTACAAATGAAATCTTGAAGGTATTGCTTTAATTATAAGTTTAAAGTGCTAATGAAATATATATATAAAAATAGTTATGTAGTCTAACACATCATTATTTATTTATCCTTCAAGACTGTATGCTACCCATGGCTTTTTCAATTAGGCTAAAAAAGTAGTTCCTACCCATTTTCAGTCAAGTGTCCAATTCTGTGAATTTAATATTGTCTACACTTTAACTTCAATAGGTGTTTCACACTATAATAATCCTCTTTTCAAAGGTGGCAAGAAAGAGAGAGAATCTAATTGAAAAACAGTGTCGCCTTCAGCGATAATGAGACTATTTCTCAAGTAGTGGGATACCGATAATGGTATATATATATATATATATATATTATATATATATATATATATATATATATATATATATATATAATATATATATATATATATATTATATATATATATATAGGTCAACATTATTAAGGTCTGCTAACTCTCTCGCAGATCAAATACATTAAACATCATAGTTTTAAAGTTTGCTATAGGGGAATCTAACCCGGGCCCTGTAGCACAAAAGCATAGAGTTTTACCACTACACTACTGGCGGTTCAAAAGAGAAATCCAAAGAGGAGGCTTATGAATTCACAAGAGCAACCTTCCAGGATTTCTCCCGACCGCTCTTGAGCGTGAGGCAACATGACTTTGGCTCGGCCCTCCCCAACCCCTCTTCCTCTCGCAAACTAAATAGCAAGGTCAACAATTAAGGTCTGCTTACTCTCTCGCAGATCAAATACATTAATTCATTAATTGTTGACCTATCTATTTAGTTTGCGAGAGGAAAGGGGAGGGCCGAGCTCTGGTCATGTCATTAATCTCGAAAAATACCGCTAGCCAGATATAACATTATATTCCATTACTTATTATGTTTATACTTTGTCACAATTTAGTTATATATATATATATATATATATATATATATATATATATATATATATATATATATATATATATATATATATATATATATATATATATATATATATATATATATATATATATATATATATATATACCTTTTTTTTTTTTTACCTTCTCACCCCCTGACCACCCCACGCTGAGGTGGCCACACTTCGCTAATGAAGCCGCCCGCCGCAGTCGGCTTCGTCCAGAGATCTTTCAAGGTAGTGATGCCCCAGGAGATTCTGGGGCGAGAGTTGGAAGGACAGTGTAATAGAAAGTGTGATTCGGTCTCCGCGGCCTCTCCGCATCTGGTACAAGTGGGAGAAGTTGTCTGGTTTATTTTGTATTTATGTTTGTATTGTTGTAAGTTTGGGTGGTGCCCACATCTCAATCTTGCTAATGAGATTTGAGAGTGTCTTGGGAGGTTGCTGAAGTCGGGGTTTATTTCGGGAGGGGGTGTGTTCAAGGATGTTGTTTGGTGGTCTGTTGATCAAGTAGGAATGTGTTAGTTGAGTGTGAATATGTTTGGTTGTTGTGGTATTGGGAGTGGGGTGGGGGGATGTAATTTAGGATTTGTTTGTAGAAGGTACTAGTGGATGATGGAGGCTGTTTTAGTCTGTGTTTGGTAGGTTGGAGGAGAGCGTTGTGGCATGGGTGTGTGAGTAGACGGGTTTTTGCGTAAAATTGTATGCCTATCATTTCGAGGTGGTTATTTATAGGTAGTATTTTGGTTTCATTATGTAGGTGTTGTTGAGGGGTTGTGGGTGTGCAGCCGGTAATTGTGCGGAGGGCTCTATTTTGCGTTTTTTGGAGTGTCCTTAAGTTTTGGTTGGAGAGTATTGGGTGCCAGACAGGGAGGCATAGTTGATGGTGGGGCGTATAATTTGTTTGTAGATGGCAATTGAGGTTGTTGTTCATGTCTGTGTTGGGCACTGTTTTGAGGATGTTAAATTTTCTGTTTGCGGCTGAGGTGGTATTTTGGATGTGTTTGGTGAAAGTGAGGTGGGTGTCAAAGGTTAGGCCGAGAATCTTTGGAGTTTTGTTGAGGGGTATGGGAGTGTTGTTTAGGAGAACTTGTGTGGGTGTTGGATAGGTGTATATGTCTATATATATATATATATATATATATATATATATATATATATATATATATATATATATATATATATATATATATATATATATATATATATATATATATATATATATATATATATATATATATATATATATATATATATATATATATATATATATATATATATATATATATATATATATATATATATATATATATATATATATATATATATATATATATATATATATATATATATATATATATATATATATATATATATATATATATATATATATATATATATATATATATATATATATATATATATATATATATATATATATATATATATATATATATATATATATATATATATATATATATATATATATATATATATATAATAAAAGCATAAACCCTCAATCCACTTTGACGTAAGTTATTGTCTCGGTGCTTTCAAAATTGACAAAGGAAATGGTTTCGAATCTTCGTCGCTTTTGTCAAAGAAAGACATGTTGCCAATCCCACTTTATTAACCAAAATTGGTACCAGAAAAAAAAGGATACTTTTTTTTTTTTTTTGAGAAAGGAGAGTGGAAACTTTCCCTTTTCCTTTGTTGTTATTGTCTTTAAGCTTTTGATTAACTTTTATCAATTTTTTAAAATCCGGAAATACCAATAAAAATATTTTAATGGAATATTTTTAGTAAAGGATTTTCCAACAAATTGAATTAAATTTTTTTTTTTTTTATTTTCCTCAATTGTTACTGTACTATAAACAATTTAGGATTATACTCTAAATTTAGCAAAGCAATTTGGTTTTACATTTTAAGTTATTGATATATATATATATATATATATATATATATATATATATATATATATATATATATATATATATATATATATATATATTTTTATATATATATATATATATATATATATATATATATATATATATATATATATATATATATATATATATATATATATATATATATATATATATATATATATAGTGCCATTACCATAGGGGTTACAATAAAATACTGTTAAAAAAACATTTTTTTTTTTAAATTAGTGAAGATAAATGAGTTAACTTTACTTTAGGTCTGAGGTTAGGTTTTGTTTTTCAAATACCAGAAAAGAACTTAAAAGACAAACGTCACCTCTGACATATGTTGGTTGAACTTTCCTTCATCACAGAATGACAATTGAGACTCAGAAACTGGAAATCTCAGAGCTGGTTGGGATCATGCAGCTTTTCATCTCTTTCATGGATATTATCATGGAAGGATTCCTCTATTGCTACTAAACACAACCACCATCTCCTTTACCAAATATTTATATATTGTTATGATTCTTCATAGACGTAAACAATTTTATAATGGTACAATCTTATCCTTTAAAATTGATTTCTCTATTTACATTTATGTAGTTGCTTGCTATTTTATCAATATTATCGTACTACGTTTTTTTCTGCATTTTCCCCTCCTTAAAAAAATAAGAAAAAGTGATACACTTAATCAATTAATTTCGATTAATTTCGATAATGAGCTTGAACACCGAATTAATTTATGAAATTCAAGAACATAAATGGCCAACTTAAAATCATATCCATTTTTGGTTCCATTCTCTGCCTTTCCATCTACAATTCTACTTTGATCTTTGATACTAATCAAGAACATGAATGACCTTCGGTATTACAGCAACTCCCATCCTTTTCCAAACACTCAAAGTTTTTGCTTTATTAATAAACTAGAATATTTCTATTTTATCAAAATTTTTGACAACACAAGTAGAGTTTCACACATCTTTTTTATACTTTTCCAATCACACTGTTGTAAATAATAATAGAGAGGTCAAACTCTTTTTTTTTTTTTTATCTTCAAGCAATACCCTTTTAGGAATGTGAATCAATGACTACAAAATTTTACAGATTTTCAAGACTTGCTTTTACTTTTACCTTCTAGAATAGCGTTTTCAATTTATCGTTAAGCAAAACATCATATTAATAAAATTATTAAGCTTAGTACCTTTACCATCGAATAAAAAAAATTATAATAATATTTGGGGTTA
>SEYY01005191.1:0-5000 GCA_009176605.1 Armadillidium nasatum | reverse complement strand
TTTAAAGCTAATTAGCACCTACTTTCTTGTAAAATAAGTCTATTTCGTTCATTTGGTAAGATATATTGGTAATACTAGGTAATGTTTTCATAAAATCCGTTTCTCAAAAGGGGACCGAAACATCGTTTTCTTTTCGTCCACAGCCTTCCTAAAAATTTAAATCGAGCGATTATCTTTAGTTTTTTTTAGAGTATCTTAATGGTTAGCATAGTAGAACTGTCTTGCCAAAACTTTTTAAAATATCATATGTATTTGAGTCGGCTGATTTATTTTCAACATGGCGGTTATGTTCCCAAATCATTTAATTAATACATTATCAATTATTATTCTGCTATAAGAGAATTTTAGCGCGAAAATAAAATCTATTATTATCAAATAGGGATTAGGACATTTTTTTCGGCCTTTTTGTAGATTATTATATTCTATATAAAGTATAAAAAAAAATTGGAATTTGTCCATTATTGGGCGAGATAGCATTTTAAAATTCTTGTAATATTTCTGTAAGTTTTATAGATTTTGAGATAAATACCCTTTCAATTTTTTTCATATATTTTTTTCCTTGCCGAACTTGTTAAAATTTTCAGAAACTCAAATTTCAAATCATTATTACTTTTTTTCAAAAATAGATATCTAAAATGTCTCACAATGGAACTATAGATATTCCTTTCCTCAACAATTCCTGAGATTTTAACCAACTTTTGGTCAAGAAACCAAAAATTTATATCCGAAACAGTGGAGGTGCCAAATTGAACTAAAAAGTACACCACACCGTTTTTGAAATCTTTTGTTTCTTTATTTAAATTGCCCAAATTTTCAGAAATTGTAGAGGAAGGGTATGTCTAAAGTTCCATTGAGAGACACTTTAGATATCTATTCCTAAAAAAGTAATGTTTTGAAATTTTAATTTTTTTTTTTTCAAATTTTTTTTTTTTTTTTGCATTTTAACACAAGGTGTCTTTAGAGATAGATATCTAAAATGCCTCACGATGAAACTTTAGCTATATCCTTCTTCTAGAGTTTCCTGAAAATTTGGACAAGTTTGGTCAAGAAAAAGAAGTTATATCCCAAAATCTATAAAAGTTACAGAAATTTAAATAGAATTCTGAAATGCGTATCTCACCCAAAAATGGAGAGATTCTAAATTTTTGTGCTTCATATAGTAAAAGTTTTATTTCAGAATATAAATTGACAAAAAAAATGTCAGAATGTCCTTAAAAAAAATTTAACGTTATTGAAGAAGTGTTTTTTATTAGGCTTAATTATATTAACATATCAATGTATACGAATATCCATTTTAAATTTGTATAAAAACGATAAATAAAATTTTAAGATAATTTTGAAAAATCTGTATATTTTGACACTGTAATTAAAATAAATTTTAAAATTTACATAAAATTGTACACAATCGTTGAATAATTAATGGCGGCCACAAAAATGGGTGTTTACATTCAGTTAGTTAAATCTAAATCTTAAGGAGAAATTTAGTATATAAAACCCTGTCTTCAGAAAACTAAATTAGATACCAAGGATTCTAAATTGGATGAGAATAGTGACGTCATTTTCCCGGGAAAATTGGCGTGTTTTCGCTCCGAAAGTGACGAATAGATCGCTGTTTTTCTTATAAATTAGAAAATTAAATATTTTAGTAAAACTTGGACGAATAGAAAACGGATAGAGTAAAAAGGGTTGAAGTAGAAATTCTCAAAGGTTTATGTGTTTCTTTTTGCAACTGTTTTTCTTTCTAATTTCTAAAAGGTCGCTAAGACACCTTAGGACGAGCAAAGATAATTCCAGGACAGGATACGCCCGTCCTGGCCCACCTTGGGTACGTTGCTGCAAAATATACATCAAGTAGGAATTCATGACAGAGGTGGTAGGTCACAGAACAACCAGCGACAGAATACGAGGCACGGTACAGTTGTTGGAATGTTTTCCGAAACTGTTCCCACAAGGTTATGCAAGTATATTTGTGAGCAACATAAATAGTATACTAAAACTTTTGACAACACTGAAGATTTCTTGGCAACATGGTGTCAAAGAAATAGTTTCGTCGTCCGTGATGCTTGTTGGATCATACCCACGACAATTGTGAACATGAGAGGACAGTATCATCTGGACTGTGCTACACTGTGATCAAACAAGCTGACATGGTCTTCATGTATGGACAAACGAACGTGGATGGTCGTTCAGCAGCAACATTGTATCGGTAGACCTATCCTAATAGGCGACAACCCCGTCACACGATTTTTGCGAGAGTCTTTCTCAGATTGCGTGAAACTGGACAACTGCAAGCACAGAATCCCGACCTATAACCTTCCAGCCCTGAAGGTACACCTGCGGGAGAATACTCGATTTTTCGAGACATTGCAAGGGATCGTAGAGTCCGTTTCCAAACCCTTGGCCGATGCCTGTGCCATGACATACCTCAGAGGACCATCTTGAACGTCCTACATGATGAGAACGCATTACCAGCGTGTCTAGTGTCTCCCTCCTGTGGATTTTACCCATCTCATTAAGTTTTGTCGGTTGTTCCAGCAACACCAACATTTGAACAACATAGCGTCATTAGTCCTCTTCATAGATGAAGCGTCATTTGGCAGGGACAGCTAGACAAATTTCCACAACACCCATATTTGGACACACAACAACTCCAGTGCATTCACTCAAGCAGGCACCAGAACGAATTCTGGGCTAATGTGTAGGTTGGTATAATTGGTGACAACGTAATTGGTTCATATATCCAACCGGAGCACTTGAATGGCACTTCTGCTTACGGCTCTAAAGGGATCAATTGCCGACACTTCTCGAAGGCTTCCCCCGGGCAGTTTGTCGTGATATATGGTACATGCATGATAGATCTCCAGTCCACTTTTCGAGACAAGTTCGCCTGTATCTCGACCCTACGAATCACAATGGCTTTATTGGAAGCATGGTATCCGTGGCATAGCCACCATGGTCCCACGTCCCCAAACCCTTGGATTATTATTTTCGGGAACACTTGAAAGCTCTCTTGTACAGATACCATGTTCCGGATGTAAACACTCTAGGGCAACATATCGTTGACCGGTGCTGTGAAATTTATGCATTCCGAAGTTTTCCACCTCCCTCCTTAGAAGGGTTGAAGCTTGCATTGTTGCAAATACGTCTCATTTCGAACATTTCCTATAAGTGAGAATGTGATGTGTACCACCACCACCTGCCTCGTAAGTTAATAAAATACAACATTGATGTGGTTTCCTATGATGGTTCTTAAGGGTGTGGCTTGACTTTGCTCTTTGTATCAGTTCTATGATGAATCTTTCGAATAGTGTATTTAAAATGACCAAACTAAACAGAAATACTCACTAAAATATTAGTTTCGCTCCTATATATATATATATATATATATATATATATATATATATATATATATATATATATATATATATATATATATATATATATATATATATATATATAACTAGAAATACCGTTCCTCTACAATCCTGAAAATTTGGGCAATTTAGATCAAAAACAAAAGATATCCATGGATGATAAATGCTCGAGCGAGGAAAAATTTGAATGTCTTTGAGGTGAAAGGTTTGAATGATAGGATTAAAAATGAAAGAATAAGGGAGATTTGTAGATGGAAGAGAGTGTAGTGAATAGAGCGGAGTAGGGTGTGCTAAAATGGTTTGGACATATGTGTAGAATGAATGAGCAGAATGTGGGCAAGGTATTTAGATCCGAAGTGGATGGTGGTAGGGGAAGGGGAAGGCCAAAGTGGAGATGAATGGATGGAGTGAAAGACATTTTGGGTGGAAGGAATTGAGTTTAGAAGAGGGGTAGTATACTATATATATATATATATATATATATATATATATATAATATATATATATATATATATATATATATATATATATATATATATATATATTAGGGACGGGCCGTACGAAAACTCTTTTAGGAACAAGTTCCCTAATTAAATCTCGTTTAGTCATTTTTTACCTCCTACTCGAACGTTCTTGTATTAAGCACCTTTCCATACAAACTCATCTTTCCCTTTGCATCTCTCTCTGACCTTAGCCTTTACTCTGTTATTCAATCCTACATGTGCACAACTGGTAAAATCTGAACATTTAACATTTTCTTATTTCCCAGCATACTTTGCCTAGCAAATTTGTATTGGACATGTCGCCTATAACATGGTTCTCATTTTTTACCTTTCATGTATACCATATATATATATATATATATATATATATATATATATATATATATATATATATATATATATATATATATATATATATATATATATATATTATATATATATCGCGTTTTTATTGGTTTGTTTATTTTCAAAATATTCTCTTACAATAATGGGCCATAAAACGTTCCACATTCATGCTTTTTCTTTAGTTTATGATTTCGTATCTCGATAAACAAGTTGAATATCAAATTGAAATTTATTTTTGGGACCCCCAGCCTTGAAGAAAACTAATTTTGAAGATTTTATTTGCTACGAAAATTTGTGAAGGGGATTATATAATCTCTTTTTAAAGCTATTAATCTCTTTTTTTTTTAAGTTACATGAGCGAATATCGAAAAAACATTCTAACTATATCAAAGTAAGTTTAAAAGATATTTCAATGATAGTTAACTGTTTATTGAAGAAATCAAAATTTTATGAAGTTTACGAAAGAGCACAAAATGGCTTTTAAATACTCAATTACATTATTTCTTATGGCAATTTAAAATAAACATATATATATATATATATATATATATATATATATATATATATATATATATATATATATATATATATATATATATATATATAATATATATATATATATATATATATATATATATATATATATATATATATATATAATATATATATATATAAATATAATATAAATATATATATAATTTAAAAAAAAAAAAAAAAAAAAAAAAAAAAAAAAAAAAAAAAAAAAAAAATAATATATATATATATATATATATATATA
>SEYY01005190.1:5000-10000 GCA_009176605.1 Armadillidium nasatum | reverse complement strand
TATATTATATATATATATATATATATATATATATTATATATATATATATATATATATATATATATATATATATATATATATATATATATATATATATATATATATATATATATATATATATATATATATATATATATATATATATATATATATATATATATATATATATATATATATATATATATATATATATATATATATATATACATAAATATATATGTATTGTGATATAATCTCACCTAATGTTAAGGGTGAAGGGTCTTCCTCCCTACACTTTGTGAATGGCTGGAAAGGTAGCAGTTTTATCGGCTTGTTCGTTTCTTGCGATGCACATGTGGAAGTGGATACAGCAGAATGTTGTCTTTTTATACCTACATAAAAAATACAGAATCCTCTGTATGGCAGAAACCAGAGGGTTACCTATCGAGCAATCTTTTAAGGCGAGAAGGGAGCTCGATATCAGAAGTTGGCATATGTTTCACCCACCAGGTCAAGAATCTTACGCACCGCCAGAAACAATGCCAACAATTAGGAAGTAAATATAGATGAACTGGGTGGGATGGTGTGACTTTCCGTATGGTCTGGGAAAACGGCTGAAGCGCCCCCACCTCTCTCTCTCTCTCTCTCTCAGAGTCACATTGTATATCGGAATTGAATGAGAATGAGTGAGTGTCTCGGTTTGAAGCGGAGGCACACACAAGAGCCGGGTGTACTATTGATTTATGCATATCACAGGAGGAGGATATATCCATGTGTTAAAGTTATCTTAATAACAACTCGAAGAGGAAAATCAAAAAAGCTGAACATAGGGGACCACTACCTCAGCGAATCGGAGTATGGAGAACTTTCTTGGTTAGAGGAATCAAATCGTAAATACGACTGGAAAGTTTGCATATTTGTGGCACAACCATAATCTAATCTGGATCTCACGAGAGCTATGAAAAACTAAAGCCATGTCTTCTTGTCTGTCTTTACCCAAAGTTGTGGATGTGAAGTGTCTGAAGAGCCAAAGGTGACAATGACAGGCTGTTTATAGGTTATGGATGTGGGGAGCCATGTGAGATGGTCATGGAAAAAAATACACAGAAGTTTCATCTGAAATTAACAAAATTTTAACAGAAATTATCAAAATTTATAAAATTTAAATGTTATATATATATATATATATATATATATATATATATATATATATATATATATATATATATATATATATATATATATATATATATATATATATATATATATAAGACTATTGGAAATAATTTTGAAAATTAAATGTATTTTCGTTTTTTCCTCTTGCCTCGATTTAACTTATGATTTTAAACAAATTTTATAAACAAATTTTTTAAAAGGAATCTAAACAACTCATAAAATGAGATTCAATCATATATATATATATATATATATATATATATATATATATATATATATATATATATATATATATATATATATATATATATATATATATATATATATATGACTCAAACGGTAGGGTGATTGACTCTCGTGCTTGAGGGCACCGGTTCGATCCCACTTCGGGATCCTAGGTATATACTACCTAGAAAAGTTCCTCTCCTCGAATAGGGCAATGCCCGTGAGATGTGAACTTATAGTATATATATATATATATATATATATATATATATATATATATATATATATATATATATATATATATATATATATATATATATATATATATATATATATATATATATATATATATATATATATATATATATATATATATATATATATATATATATATATATATATATATATATATATATATATATATATATATATATATATATATATATATATATATATATATATATATATATATATATATATATATATATATATATATATATATATATATATATATATATATATATATATATATATATATATATTAGTAAATACTAGAAAAATATAGATAGTACAATAAACTCTTCTATTATTTTACATAATTATATAAATGTAAAATATTTTTTCCTTAAATTCTTTTGAAGTATAGTTAATTAAAATATTATTTTTCATACAAAATATAATAAAGAAGGTGAAAGAGTTAAGAGAAAGGGTTACTGAATAATGTTAGTATGATATAAAGAGGTATGTAGAAGATGCAGAAGAATCTTTGAGATCTGAAGATATAGTATGCAAAATTAGAAGAAGAATTTTAGTAGTATACTACTAATTTAAGTAGTATATGGTGCGCTTTCCACGGGTGTCAGATTTAGCTACCTTGAAAAAATCTGTCACCCGTTGAAATCGTACTATGTACTACTAATTAATATACAAACTCCAAAAAAGGTCTTACTGCATCATAACTCCTTCTTCCAAAAGCTCATTGAAAGCATTAGTGTTTTTACTTCTTTCACTGTTAATGGTTTTAACAGCTACTGGGATAACTGTGTCTTTGGAGTTACTGACGCCTTTTTTGTAATAGTTCCTTTATAAATATCTCCAAAAAATCCGGATCCAAGGTTAAGTTTCTCTTCCACTTTAAGTTGATTAGGTTCGATGCGAAACTTTTCATCAATTCTTGTATTAATGGCATAATTCTTGCGTTCATATTTATCTGATTTGTTATAAATCTTAGAGAATAAAAGTTCGATCGAAATTTCTTTATAGAATTTATATAAGGCAGCCATTGAAAGAGCAAAAAGAACGAAAAAAAGGAAAGCATATTAGATATACAATATATCCTGAAGCTTCGTTTTCCAAAACTGTCAAGCATTTTTCGCTTGTGCAACCATAGCCTCCTTCATAATGAATTTGGAATGCAATGTGTTTCTTCGAAGACATTTTAACCGGTATCTTCAAGCGATTGACTTCTCTTCGGCAACAGACTTGGGGATGTACTGTAGTTCTAACTGCTGATTTCTTTATGGAATAAAAATTGAATACAAATATTATGACTTTTTCATCACCTTCCTAATTAATAACAACAACAACAACAGCAACAATAACAACAAGAACAACGACAATAATAATAATAATAATAATATTAATAATAATAATAATAATAATAATAATAATAATAATAATAATAATAATAATAATAATAATAATAATAATAATAATAATAATAATAATAATAATAATAATAATAATAATAATAATAATAATAATAATAATAATAATAATAATAATAATAATAATAATAATAATAATAATAATAATAATAATAATAATAATAATAATAATAATAATAATAATAATAATAATAATAATAATAATGGAATTCATACGTATAAAAAATATTGAAGTAATGATAAAAAAGTTAATAAAGTTGATATACAAACTTCAACATGAAAATCTGTAAATTGAACTAACCTGCCGATTTAATTCAGAATCATCCATATCATAATAAATGATTCCATAACCCTTGATAAAATCATGGAAGGAATCTAGTGGTTCCGTCCAGCTAATTAAGAATGAAAACATTGGATCTTTCTTACTGAGAGGCATCGTAGAACCATTACTTGACTCGCAATCTACAATCTCGCCATTATCAATTTCTTCAACAATGTCCAATGATGATGTATCAACATATGTTGGCGGACAACTACTCGAATTTTTCATGCGAAAAGCATAATGCAATTTATGTCCACTATTTTTAGAATCATTTTCTTTTACCATTTCTACCTCAAAGTTTGGGAAACTAATTTCATCGACTGTTAGAGGAACAAAACTTAAAAAATGGCTGCCAGATTGAGCAAGACTCTTCACTGTGCAGAGGTGGACAAGGACAAATCTTTCCGACACAGGTTCGAATTTCAATTGTTACATTTTTGGGCAGCAAAATTATAACCAAACGAGATATTACCTTTATTATTACTATTATTATTATCATTATCATTATCATTATTATTATTATTATTATTATTATTATTATTATTATTATTATTATTATTATTATTATTATTATTATTATTATTGCAATTATTATTCATACATAATATTGAATATTTTAAGTCAACTTTTTTATCGAATGATGTCTGTAATAAAATGGAAAAAAACAAAGATAAGAAAGAATGTGATTGTCTAAAAAAGATTGAAAACAACTGAAAACAAATAGGGTTAACTGTCCAACTTGCAGAGTGCGTCAGTTTGGAATGAGGGATCGTGTGATCACCCACACACTCACAAACACACTATAAATATATATATGATATATATATATATATATATATACATATATATATATATATATATATATATATATATATATATATATATATATATATATATATATATATATATATATATATATATATATATATATATACTATATATATATATATATATATATATATATATATATATATATATATATATATATATATATATATATATATATATATATATATATATATATATATATATATATATATATATATATATATATATATATATATATATATATATATATATATATATATATATATATATATATATATATATATATATATATATATATATATATATATATATATATATATATATATATATATATATATATATATATATATATATATATATATATATATATATATATATATATATATATATATATATATATATATATATATGAGATGGCATTCGTACTTGCGAAAATTCTATATCCGCATCCGCAAATGAGAAAATATGAAGTTCAATCCATCACTATATATATATATATATATATATATATATATATATATATATATATATATATATATATATATATATATATATATATATATATATATATATATATATATATATATATATATATATATATATATATATATATATATATATATATATATATATATATATATATATATATATATATATATATATATATATATATATATATATATATATATATATATATATATATATATATATATATATTAGGGAATTTCCCTTTTTCTTTCATAAAAAAGGGAAAATATCTGAAATTATATATATTGTTTGGTGCTGGGAAATATTTATATTTA
>SEYY01005189.1:7500-12500 GCA_009176605.1 Armadillidium nasatum | reverse complement strand
AACGGAATCAGTTCCAGAATCGTGTTCTCTTGATGCATTTAAAATGGAATCACTTCCAGAATCGTGTTCTCTTTCTAAAGACTCTTCTTCTTCTTCTTCTTCTTTAATTCTTGATATACTATACTATCATCTATGTAAAGCAATAAAAGAAAATTACAATCAAATTCTACAAAGAAATTTAAATAATTTTATTAAGTATTTTTAAAAAAAAATAACTCAAACATTATAACTTTTTTCCCTAGATTTCATTACCATATATATATATATATATATATATATATATATATATATATATATATATATATATATATATATATATATATATATATATATATATATATATATATATATATATATATATATATATATATAAATACAGGTTGCGAGATTCCATTTCCAGTTCAAAAGGGGTTTCCTGGGTTTTGGGGAATTAGGGGGAAAAAAAAACCCTACCCACCCCCAAAAAAAATTTAAAATAAAAATAAAATTTGCAGCAAGCATGTCGGCCTTTTACTTTACCTGATTTCTGGATTTGTCCATCCATCTCTTGTGGAAATTGAAAAAAAAAAAAAAAAAAAAAAAAAAAAAAATCGGAAGGCATCTAAATTTGACTTTTAAGTTCTATTGAGATTGAACGTGTCGGCCATTTGCTTTTTTACGACATTCCTCCATTTTACCAACTGTGCAATATATATATATATATATATATATATATATATATATATATATATATATATATATATATATATATATATATATATATATATATATATATATATATATATATATATATATATATATATATATATATATATATATATATATATATATATATATATATAATAATAATAATAATAATAATAATAATAATAATAATAATAATAATAATAATAATAATAATAATAATAATAATAATAATAATAATAATAAATTTTGGTCAATGCGCATCGAACATAAAGAATTTAGATTTTATTTGAAAATTTTGCGGAATAATACTTACAATGGCTTCTAATTGTTAAAACTTTGTGCATAAAAGATTAATAATTTTATAATTTATTACAATAATTAAATGGTATTACAATCTTTTATTTTATTTTAACACTGAAATCCAAATTGGAGAAAGCATCAACGCTTTTGTTTAGTAGTACTATAAGAGGTATGCAGCCTCAAATCTCCCTGTCCGAGAGTTGCCAATTGTTTCAATATTAATTAAATTACCTGTTCGAAACCTCTCGTTTGATTTGTTTATTATCAAATTTAAATGAAAAAAATAATAATAAAATAAAAAACCAAGAAAATAATAATAATTGCAATAATAGTAATAATAATAATAATACTAATAACAATATTTAGTAATAGTTTTTGGCCCCCAAAAAACTGTGATTTTAACTCATTGCAATGCAAGAGAAAACGGACGCAAATTTTCTAATTTTTTTTGCTAAAATATCAGCTGTGCTGTGCTGGAAGTGGCTTCTTGTGCGTTTGATATGTACACACACACACACACACACACACACACACACACACACATACGTATATATATATATATATATATATATATATATATATATATATATATATATATATATATATATATATATATATATATATATATATATATATATATATATATATATATATATATATATATATATATTAAAAGATGGGTACATTGCATTCGAAAATGGAAGAAGGAAGGAGTCCATCGGTGAAAATCTTAAAGAGACAGAAAAAAAAAAAAAAAAAAAAAAAAAAAAAAAAAAAAAAAAAAAAAAAAAAAAAAAAAAGTAAAAAAAAAGTTAAAAAAAAGTAAAAAGTAAAAAAAAGTAAAAAAGTAAAAAAAAGTAAAAAGTAAAAACTTTTTTTAAGCTTCCAAAATGGCTTGAATAGGATGGAATGGATGATAAAAGAAATTTGCATGGAGGGAGGGAACGTAAAAAAAAATAATGCCGACACGACAGACAGACAGTGAGTGTATTTTTACTATAAGCAAGCAAGTGTTGTTGTTGTTGTTGTTGTTGTTGTGAATGGAAATGGAGTAGTAGTAGTAGTAGTAGTAGTAGTAGGGTTGCGAGAGAGCGCAGGATGTGATTTTTTTTGAAGATAGTATATATATAATAATAATGAAGCAGTACCCGGGATGTTGGTGTTGGAGTAGGCTGTGTCGTTGTCTCCTCCTCCTCCTCCTCCTCCTCCTGTGTATTATTCGTTCGAAGCTCTGCTCGAGAGAGAGGCTCAGATGCCAAACGTAAACGTGTTGTTAAGTTTAACATTTTCTCTTTCAATATGATTTACTCTCTTTTTTTTCATCACTGTGCAATACAATGTAAATAAATATAAATAAAAAAGTAATAACAATAAATAATAAAACAAATAAGTATGAATGAAGCGGTAAAAGTGGAAACGTGGCACGCATGCAGGGAGCAGCAACAATTTTACTTGGATTGTGTTAGACTTTACATTAGATATTTTGATATTTGCTCTCAGCGTAATTGAAATAAATAAGTAAATAAATAAATAAATAAATAAATAAATAAATAAATAAATAAATAAATAAATAAATAAATTAGTAAATAAATAAATAAACTAAATAAATAAATAAATAAATAAATAAATAAAAAAATAATAATGAAAGAACTAAATTTTTTCGATTGTGCTCCGAAGAGAGAAAGAAGCTAGTAGACTCAAAACTCTCTCTCTCTCTCTCTCTCTCTCTCTCTCTCTTTAACAAAAACAGCAGCAGCACCAGTAGAAACAGCAGCAACAACAACAACAACAACAACAACAACAACAACAACAACAACAACAACAACAACAACAACAACAACAACAACAACAAGAAGTCTTCTGAGTGATAGATTCCATGCCTGTGAAATAATTTTTTAAGACCTCTGCATTCTTTTCCGTTGAACATTTGCATAAGTGTTCCAGTTCTTATAACTTTCTTATCAATGGATACTTCGGCTTGATATTCTACCTATATAAGCATTTGGGCCTCCTGATTTCAAAAATATAATCCCTGTTCTTCTATCTATTACCGTTTTTTAGTTAATGGCCGAGAAACATACCAGGGTGACTTTACGTGTTTTTTTGGCCGAAGAAGGACAAATTTCAATTTTTTGGGCCTACCCTTGCAGATAGTGCAACAACACAAGAGACCTTTCGAGTTTCAAATGACACGTACAATTCTCATATCAAATATTTTGGCTCTAGCTCAAATATTATAGAAATTGTAAGAATTTGCAGACATTTATGCTTCGTATAGATTTAAAAAAAGCATTGTTTGGAACTGCAATATCTTTTGAAAGGAAGCTTGTAGAAACATGAAACGTTCATATTCGGAATCAGCGTTACGGGAACTACTTTTAAGGCCAAACTTAAAAACTTCAAAAAAAAAAAAAAAAAAAAAAAAAATATATATATATATATATATATATATATATATATATATATATATATATATATATATATATATATATATATATATATATATATATATATATATATGAGTGTGTGTGTGTGTGTGTGTGTGTGTGTGTGTGTGTGTGTGTGTGTGTGGTGTGTGTGTGTGTATGAGAGAGAGAAAGAAAGAACCACTTGGATCCTTTAAAAGGGCTTGCTTTGTCAAATTTTCAAAAATTGATTATTCCAATTTTTCACACGTTATAACTTTGTTAAAAATGGATAAATGGGCTCGATATTGTGCTTACATAAGCACTTTTGCCCACTGATTCTAAAAATGTATTCGCCGTTCTTTTATCTATTACCGTTTTTGAGTTAAATGCCCACAAACATACCATATTGAGTTATACCCTTTTTTTGGAACCTGGCTTCCTACCAATGAGAAGTTTAAAGTTTGAGGGGCTATATCTCCTCAACGTTTCTAGATACAGGAACGACTTTAGAGTTTTCGAGTTTCAAATGACCCGTACAATTTGGGTACCAAATACTTTGGCTCTAGTTCAAGTATTTTAGACACTGTAAGAGGTCAAAAACCGGTTTTGACTGACAACATTTTTTTAAAAAATGCAATTTTTTTTTTGGGTGGGTTGGAAGGGCCATATCTCCTGAAAGGAAGCTCGTAGAATCCTGAATCTTTCGGATTCGGACTCAGCGTCACAAAATCTATTATTTCGCATGGAAATCATATTGAAGAGGAGCTAAAAAAAAAAAAAAAAAAAAAAAAAAAAAAAAAAAAAAAAAAAAAAAAAAAATCAGGATTTTTTTTTTTTTTTTTTTTTTTTTTCAATTTCATCCTTTCTCTGCTGCTGTCCAACTCTCTGCTGACCCCAGAAGACTTAACAACCGCTATGCTCTGTCCTACATGTACTCTACTCGTAAAGTTCTTCAACAAATTTTGTACTGTTGTGCATATGGATGTGCAATTTACAAAATTTTTCGTCTATTTTCATTTCCCAGAGTTGAGGTTAAAATATTTAAATATTCAGTATAATCATTGAGGATATTCAAGAAAATTAATTACGAAAAAAGTGAGATACCAGAATAAAAAAATATTTAAATCAAATGTTCTTCTCTATCAGTCCACACTGGAACCTTTCGAGGGCAAGAATTTGGCCCCTGAGCCACAGTTTGCATTCCCTTATTTCAAAGGAAAATATTTTTACCCCTTTTTCAATACTTGCTTACATACTTCTGTATTAACTTTTTGGTTACGTGCTGCTAGCAAGATCACATTCTTCAAATTTACGGTGTTTTAACGTGTGTGTGAACTTTTAAGTTGCTTTTATAATTCGATTCATAAGTACATTCAGTACATTTTAGCAATTTTGTATCACTGTGTACTAGCATGTGATCAAGTAATTTACTCTTTCTCTTACATTCATAGTCACATGAAGAACACTTAAAAATTTTTGTATTACTATGAGATAATTTATGATTTCTTAAACTTCCGTTATAAATACTAGAAAAATCACATTGAGAACACTTATACAACTTTGTATCACTGTGTTTGAACATGTGTACTTTTAGCTGACGTTTTT
>SEYY01005189.1:0-5000 GCA_009176605.1 Armadillidium nasatum | reverse complement strand
TAGTAGTAGGGTTGCGAGAGAGCGCAGGATGTGATTTTTTTTTGAAGATAGTATATATATAATAATAATGAAGCAGTACCCGGGATGTTGGTGTTGGAGTAGGCTGTGTCGTTGTCTCCTCCTCCTCCTCCTCCTCCTGTGTATTATTCGTTCGAAGCTCTGCTCGAGAGAGAGGCTCAGATGCCAAACGTAAACGTGTTGTTAAGTTTAACATTTTCTCTTTCAATATGATTTACTCTCTTTTTTTTCATCACTGTGCAATACAATGTAAATAAATATAAATAAAAAAGTAATAACAATAAATAATAAAACAAATAAGTATGAATGAAGCGGTAAAAGTGGAAACGTGGCACGCATGCAGGGAGCAGCAACAATTTTACTTGGATTGTGTTAGACTTTACATTAGATATTTTGATATTTGCTCTCAGCGTAATTGAAATAAATAAGTAAATAAATAAATAAATAAATAAATAAATAAATAAATAAATAAATAAATAAATAAATAAATAAATAAATAAATAAACTAAATAAATAAATAAATAAATAAATAAATAAAAAAATAATAATGAAAGAACTAAATTTTTTCGATTGTGCTCCGAAGAGAGAAAGAAGCTAGTAGACTCAAAACTCTCTCTCTCTCTCTCTCTCTCTCTTTAACAAAAACAGCAGCAGCACCAGTAGAAACAGCAGCAACAACAACAACAACAACAACAAACAACAACAACAACAACAACAACAACAACAACAACAACAACAACAACAACAACAACAACAACAAGAAGTCTTCTGAGTGATAGATTCCATGCCTGTGAAATAATTTTTTAAGACCTCTGCATTCTTTTCCGTTGAACATTTGCATAAGTGTTCCAGTTCTTATAACTTTCTTATCAATGGATACTTCGGCTTGATATTCTACCTATATAAGCATTTGGGCCTCCTGATTTCAAAAATATAATCCCTGTTCTTCTATCTATTACCGTTTTTTAGTTAATGGCCGAGAAACATACCAGGGTGACTTTACGTGTTTTTTTGGCCGAAGAAGGACAAATTTCAATTTTTTGGGCCTACCCTTGCAGATAGTGCAACAACACAAGAGACCTTTCGAGTTTCAAATGACACGTACAATTCTCATATCAAATATTTTGGCTCTAGCTCAAATATTATAGAAATTGTAAGAATTTGCAGACATTTATGCTTCGTATAGATTTAAAAAAAGCATTGTTTGGAACTGCAATATCTTTTGAAAGGAAGCTTGTAGAAACATGAAACGTTCATATTCGGAATCAGCGTTACGGGAACTACTTTTAAGGCCAAACTTCAAAAAAAAAAAAAAAAAAAAAAAAAAATATATATATATATATATATATATATATATATATATATATATATATATATATATATATATATATATATATATATATATATATATATATATATATATATATATATATGAGTGTGTGTGTGTGTGTGTGTGTGTGTGTGTGTGTGTGTGTGTGTGTGTGTGTGTGTGTGTGTGTATGAGAGAGAGAAAGAAAGAACCACTTGGATCCTTTAAAAGGGCTTGCTTTGTCAAATTTTCAAAAATTGATTATTCCAATTTTTCACACGTTATAACTTTGTTAAAAATGGATAAATGGGCTCGATATTGTGCTTACATAAGCACTTTTGCCCACTGATTCTAAAAATGTATTCGCCGTTCTTTTATCTATTACCGTTTTTGAGTTAAATGCCCACAAACATACCATATTGAGTTATACCCTTTTTTTGGAACCTGGCTTCCTACCAATGAGAAGTTTAAAGTTTGAGGGGCTATATCTCCTCAACGTTTCTAGATACAGGAACGACTTTAGAGTTTTCGAGTTTCAAATGACCCGTACAATTTGGGTACCAAATACTTTGGCTCTAGTTCAAGTATTTTAGACACTGTAAGAGGTCAAAAACCGGTTTTGACTGACAACATTTTTTTAAAAAATGCAATTTTTTTTTTTGGGTGGGTTGGAAGGGCCATATCTCCTGAAAGGAAGCTCGTAGAATCCTGAATCTTTCGGATTCGGACTCAGCGTCACAAAATCTATTATTTCGCATGGAAATCATATTGAAGAGGAGCTAAAAAAAAAAAAAAAAAAAAAAAAAAAAAAAAAAAAAAAAAAAAAAATCAGGATTTTTTTTTTTTTTCAATTTCATCCTTTCTCTGCTGCTGTCCAACTCTCTGCTGACCCCAGAAGACTTAACAACCGCTATGCTCTGTCCTACATGTACTCTACTCGTAAAGTTCTTCAACAAATTTTGTACTGTTGTGCATATGGATGTGCAATTTACAAAATTTTTCGTCTATTTTCATTTCCCAGAGTTGAGGTTAAAATATTTAAATATTCAGTATAATCATTGAGGATATTCAAGAAAATTAATTACGAAAAAAGTGAGATACCAGAATAAAAAAATATTTAAATCAAATGTTCTTCTCTATCAATCCACACTGGAACCTTTCGAGGGCAAGAATTTGTCCCCTGAGCCACAGTTTGCATTCCCTTATTTCAAAGGAAAATATTTTTACCCCTTTTTCAATACTTGCTTACATACTTCTGTATTAACTTTTTGGTTACGTGCTGCTAGCAAGATCACATTCTTCAAATTTACGGTGTTTTAACGTGTGTGTGAACTTTTAAGTTGCTTTTATAATTCGATTCATAAGTACATTCAGTACATTTTAGCAATTTTGTATCACTGTGTACTAGCATGTGATCAAGTAATTTACTCTTTCTCTTACATTCATAGTCACATGAAGAACACTTAAAAATTTTTGTATTACTATGAGATAATTTATGATTTCTTAAACTTCCGTTATAAATACTAGAAAAATCACATTGAGAACACTTATACAACTTTGTGTCACTGTGTTTGAACATGTGTACTTTTAGCTGACGTTTTTGATTGCATCTGTAATCACATTCAGTACACTTAAATAATTTTTCAGGATTGTGTTTTAACATATGAAGTTTTAGACTATCGATACGATTACAGTCAAAACTACAGTTAGGGACATTTAAATAATTTTATACTAATGTGCTTTACCATGTGAGCTCTCAAATACCCTTTATGACTACATGAATAATCACAATCACTACATTTGAACAATTTTTTAGCGCTATGTGTTAACATATGTAGTTTTAAAGTGTCTTTACGGTAAAATTCATTATTACATATAGAACAAGTAAACAATTTTATTTTACTGTGTATAACCATATGTTTATTCAAGTTGCTTTTTTGCTTGCAGGAATATTCGCAATCAGAACATCTGAATAATTTAACTTGCGAATGGGCTGATAAATGACGATTTAAACAATATTTTCTCTTAAATTTTTGAGCTACAATGTGGACAGTTATAATTACCTGATTCATTTAAAACGGAATCAGTTCCAGAATCGTGTTCTCTTGATGCATTTAAAATGGAATCAGTTCCAGAATCGTGTTCTCTTGATGCATTTAAAATGGAATCACTTCCAGAATCGTGTTCTCTTTCTAAAGACTCTTCTTCTTCTTCTTCTTCTTTAATTCTTGATATACTATACTATCATCTATGTAAAGCAATAAAAGAAAATTACAATCAAATTCTACAAAGAAATTTAAATAATTTTATTGTATTAAAAAAAAAATAACTCAAACATTATAACTTTTTTCCCTAGATTTCATTACCATATATATATATATATATATATATATATATATATATATATATATATATATATATATATATATATATATATATATATATATATATATATATATATATATATATATATATATATATATATATATATAATACAGGTTGCGAGATTCCATTTCCAGTTCAAAAGGGGTTTCCTGGGTTTTGGGGAATTAGGAAAAAAAAACCCTACCCACCCCCAAAAAAAAAATTTAAAATAAAAATAAAATTTGCAGCAAGCATGTCGGCCTTTTACTTTACCTGATTTCTGGATTTGTCCATCCATCTCTTGTGGAAATTGAAAAAAAAAAAAAAAAAAAAAAAAAAAAAAATCGGAAGGCATCTAAATTTGACTTTTAAGTTCTATTGAGATTGAACGTGTCGGCCATTTGCTTTTTTACGACATTCCTCCATTTTACCAACTGTGCATATATATATATATATATATATATATATATATATATATATATATATATATATATATATATATATATATATATATATATATATATATATATATATATATATATATATATATATATATATATATATATAATATATATAATAATAATAATAATAATAATAATAATAATAATAATAATAATAATAATATAATAATAATAATAATAATAATAATAATAAATTTTGGTCAATGCGCATCGAACATAAAGAATTTAGATTTTATTTGAAAATTTTGCGGAATAATACTTACAATGGCTTCTAATTGTTAAAACTTTGTGCATAAAAGATTAATAATTTTATAATTATTACAATAATTAAATGGTATTACAATATTTTATTTTAACACTGAAATCCAAATTGGAGAAAGCATCAACGCTTTTGTTTAGTAGTACTATAAGAGGTATGCAGCCTCAAATCTCCCTGTCCGAGAGTTGCCAATTGTTTCAATATTAATTAAATTACCTGTTCGAAACCTCTCGTTTGATTTGTTTATTATCAAATTTAAATGAAAAAAATAATAATAAAATAAAAACCAAGAAAATAATAATAATTGCAATAATAGTAATAATAATAATAATACTAATAACAATATTTAGTAATAGTTTTTGGCCCCCAAAAAACTGTGATTTTAACTCATTGCAATGCAAGAGAAAACGGACGCAAATTTTCTATTTTTTTTTGCTAAAATATCAGCTGGAAGTGGCTTGTGCGTTTGATATGTATACACACACACACAAACACACACACACATACGTTATATATATATATATATATATATATATATATATATATATATATATATATATATATATATATATATATATATATATATATA
>SEYY01005188.1:0-12500 GCA_009176605.1 Armadillidium nasatum | reverse complement strand
TTAGCTTAATAATAAAAGAATATTCATTGTTAAATATATTATTTTTAAGCGGACAATAACAGAGGTATAGTTTAAAGTCAGTGTGTTCGAAAACAGAATATTGGAAGCTCAAATAGTAAGAAAATATTTTTTTTATTCGAATGTAAGTGATTATAATTTGATTATTATCTGTCTGATTATTATTATTATATATTATATTATTATTATTATTATTTTATTATTATATTATTATTATTATTATTATTATTATTATTAATTATTATATTATTATTATTTTATAATATTTTTATTATTAAGGTATGTATTATTAGAAAATACTTGCATTCTATTTTAGAAGATAAAACTATTTATATTTTTCATTTTGCTTCTTAGAAATAAATGTGGTTAAAGTATCAAACATCTAAGCTAGATACCCTTTTGAATGGGAACATCAAATTTGTTGTTGACGTTTTTTTTAAAACATGGTAGGCACTTTGCTCTAAACACGCTGGTAACAAGATTAAAATGTAAGAGTGCATTTAAAAATTGTATCCCCACATTTATGAAAACATTCCAAAACGTAAAGTATTAACCAATTAATTGTCTTTCTTTGTGCATTAATTGTTTTTTTAGATATTAGGATTTTAAATTTAATCTCTTGAAACTATTTGGAACTTGACTTCTGACTTCTGCCCAATTAAAAATTTGCCTACTGTGAAATATAATTATTGATAAAGAGTAGACCAGTTAGGCATTCTATTGGGTTTAAAATTTGACTTTTACAAATTGACAATCTTTAAAGGGTTCTAATTTGTAGCTTGAGTTGAGATTTGCTGTCCTGGTATTTGAAGGGCAATTATTCTGTTCGAAAGGACCCTTGTTTATTATATACCCACTATTTTAAATATAGTCTTGAACCTTCAAAAGGCGAAAATCCTAAAACGAAATTTTGGGAAACCAAAAAAGCTATGATTAAGTTTAGCTTTTGAAGTTCTTTATTTTTTTGGTGAATAACTATAGATTTTTTATTGATTTTTATCACCCTTTTTTTAGGCTAATATATATTACTTAGTTTGGTTTACGATTCTTTAAAAATTAGAACAAACAGTTACAGTACTGTTTAATTAAATCTTCTGGATTTCTATAGAAGTAGATTCCTTTTAATTTTCCTAAAAATTTTGTGTATTTTGAAGTAATTAGAAGGAAAGTTTATTAACCTTTTAGTTTACTTTGTTACTCAGCTTGTATTGGTTGGTTTCCTTAACTTTTAGAGTTTATCGTTAAAATTGAAATTTAACTTTTAAAACAGTTTTCATTGTTTAATTTTTAAAGTACCTATAAAGTGTCCGAAATTAAAGAATGCCAATTTTTGAACTTTTCATTTATTAATGAAAGGGAAGATTTAAAAAATCGTGTGAGGTTGATTTTAAATTAAATTGAAACTTGTCCGAGCGAGTCGTTTATAAAAGATAAATTAGTGGAGGTAAAAGGTTATCTTTAATCCCTAGAGAAATTAGATAAAAATATATTGTCCAATATATATAAGTTTGATTCATTGATGAACTTTACCTTAGTGATCGTGATACTTATTTCAATATAAAATTGATACGAGGACAAAATTTCTTTAATTGCGGATAATTTAGCAAAGTTCAGTACCCCTTGTTTCTAGCGAAAATGTTTCTCCCTTAGTAAACCTCTCTGAAAGTTAGTTTTAATATTCCTGATAGGGCTAGGCCTAGTTTAAATTTATATAGGAGTGCAAAAGAGCCTCCTATTCAGATAGGTAGATTTGAAGGAAATGAGGATGACAAGTTAGCTTTCTCTCGATTCTTAGCTAAATTTAAAGCCCTTATTGATAGTAACGCTATTTACTCTGAGGAAGAGAAACATTCATTTAATAAGTAATTTAGGGAATACTACTTATGATAGGGTTAAGCATATTAGTCCTGAAGGACTTAATTGTAAAGTTGCGTTAGATATTTTGAAATCGGAGTACCTTGATAAAGATTTATTGTTGAGAAGATTTTTCAAAAGTTATACGAAATCCGTGCTCCGCAAGAAAATAATTTAGCAGCTTTGAACTGTTATCTTAATGAAATTAAAGTTTTACTTATGACCTTAAGTCACATGGATTTGATTTCCTTGTACCCGAGAAACCAGGTTTTAAAATGATTAGTTCTATGATAATTTATAAGTTACCTCCTAAATTCAAGAACGAGCTTATTGAGAAAGTCAAAACAATTACCCTAGTATCCTTGAAGTTTTTGATCATTCTCCTACTTTAGTAAAACGCTTGGAGTTGGGGCAAAGACCACAGCATCAGCCTAAGCATGATAATAACTATAAGAATAAGAGATTTGGTAAGCCTTAAAATAATATTAATAATAAAAATAACAATAATGGTATAAGTATAATAAATTTGGAAATACTAATCGTGGTAGCCAAAGTAAAAGTAGTAAGGATAAATTTCCCCTTAATAGTGAAACTAAGGCTACCCTAGAAAACTTTAAAACCACCCAAAAATCTTCCAAATCTAATGTTCATAGTAATACTAATGCATTCAATCGTACTTTCCTTGCAAATTTTGTAGTGGTGCTGGTCATACTATGAATAAATGTCCGGCCTATCCGGACCTTGAATCTAGGCTACAACGGTGTGATCAGTTAAATATTTGTAGATTTTGCTCTAGTGCTAAGCATGCGACAGAAGATTGTCCTGGTAATCATGATAACTTTTTAGATTATGCTCGCATATACTGTAACCTTCATACCCACATATCTGCTTTATTCAATAAGGGACATTCTGAAAAGAATGATGGTCAAACTTTGTCTTACCTTTGTATTAACTATAGTAATGGGGAACAAAACTATCTTCTTTTTGTAGTAATTACTTTGCATCAAAGAGGTAAACAATGTAAAGTATTAGCACTAGTCGATACTGGTTCACAACGTAGTTATCTTAGCTCTAAAGCAGCTAAACAACTTTTAGATTTAAAATTTTTTCATAGTGTCAATTATGATGTGCATAGTTTTGTTGCTTCTAAAGAAAAATCCTTCTTTCTTAGCTCTTTTGATATAGATTTACCTGGTAGAAAACAATTTCTTTTTAACAATTTCTTTGCTTATAGATGAATCTTTTGATATTAAATTTGAAATACCAGGTTTAAAAGTTGCTTATGAGAACTTGAATAAACTTGGATATAGAAATTATGCAATGCATGGTTTGCATGATTAAAAAGAATGCGTGGAGTTAAACGCATTAATTGGTATTGATTTATTACAATATTTCCCTCTCTTTAAGTTTGAAAAATGTATGAATGGGGCATGTAAAATTGGTCAAGATATTGTGCATTTTGTTGATATTAAAAGTTTCGTTTATACTGACCAAATAGCTAAATTAAACTCCACCACTAATGGAATTGGAAGTATCTTGTGAAAATGTTGCCCGTTCCTTTTTTGCTAACCAAATCTATTGGGTTTAAAATTTGACTTTTACAGACTGACAATCTTTAAAAAGTTCCACTTTTTGGCTTGAGTTGAGATTTGCTGTTCTGGTATTTAAATGGCAATTATTCTGTTCGAAAGGACCCCTTGCTTTTTAAATACCCACTAATTTAAATACAGCCTTTAACCTTCATAAGGCGAAAATCCTAAAACGAAATTTTAGGAAACCAAGAAACCTATGATTAAGTTTGGCTTTTGAAAGCTCTTTATTTTTATTTTATTTTTTATTTTTTTTTTTGCTGAGTAACTGCAGATTTTTAATTGATTTTAATTACTTTTTTTAGGCTAATATATATTACTTAGTTTGGTTTAAGTTTCTTTAAAAAATTGGACTAACAGTCACAGTACTGTTTAATTAAGTCTTCAGGATTCCTATAAAAAGTAAATTCTTTTTAGAATATTAAATATGTTATTATTATTATTATTATTATTATTTTTATTATTATTATTATTATTATTATTATTATTATTATTATTATTATTATTATTATTATTATATTATTATTATTATTATAAATATTTTGTTAAATTTTAATTTTATTTTAATTTTCGACCGATTACCTGAAATTTTCAGGATATAGCAATTTTTCCTTGTGAAAAAAATTCGATTTCTAACGGTTTTCTGTATTTATAACTGTTTAAAAGTTTTCTTGAAAATTTTCCACTCTTTCCAGTGAATGGTGTGGCCAAACCACTGGTAAAAATACTTGAAAATTAGACTGTATATTCACAAATGCATTAGCTACAAAATGTTCTAACAAATTTTTGTAATCTGCTAATATAGAAAAAAAAGTTATATGTCTTTTCTGACCAACTATCGAAAAAAAATTTTTTTTTCCTGCACTTCAAGACAAAAAATTGACAAAAAACTACACGTAAAGAACTACTCATTTTTGGTGGGTGCATTTTCGTACCAGGATGTCGTAAAGGTGGAGGTATACAAGTGGTCAGTTCCCTCGAGCATTTACCGTTGTAGTACCTAAAGAAAAGAGACAAGGCATCAACGTCTTGTCACATAGGTAAAATGTCAAGTAAATTAGAATGAGCGAAAGAGTTTTTAAATCTTTCAACCTTTGACTCAATCCTATCCAAAAGATGAGTGAAGCCTGAGGTACCCAAGATATGAGAGCAGTAATCCACACAAGCGCGATGAAGCCCTTGTATAATTGGTGTAACTGCGAAGAAGAAAAATTCTCGCAATCTAAACAGAACTTCCAGCTTCTTCGAAGCCGCCCTAGCAACCATTGTGATGTTTTTACAACATTTATCTGTTCATATGAAGGCTAAGAATATTTACTATGCTACCTGAAAAATTAGAAAAGTTAGGTGGTGACTTTGAGAGGGAGATTTCAAAAAAGTTGAGTTTTTAATTAAAGAATTAAATTTCACAAGGCTGAGACTACCTCATTTTGAAATTCTATTCAGATCAGAAAGAATGAAATCCAAAAGATGAAGACAAGAGGTATATCTAGATGAAAAAAAGAAGGAGCAGATTTGAAATGAGTAGAAGAAGAGAGGATGAGTCATCGGCATATGACTGGATAGGGTTAGATAAACAGTTCAGAAGGTCATGATTGAAAAGTAGGAATAGAGTACGAGTCAAGACAGAACCCTGTGGAACACCACTATTGACAGGAAAGGGAAGAAGTTACACCATCACCAGTAGTCAAAATGGAGCGATTAGAAAGGAAAGTTATATATAAGTAAGTTAAAAGGAGGAGGAAACCCAAAGGAGGGAGGCTTTAAAAGCAGTGAGGAATGTCATACCCAGTCAAATGCCTAAGATATGTAAAGCGCCAACAAACAAGTCTTCCTATGGCCCCTAAATGCAGAAGACTATAAATATGTGAGATAAGAAAGTATATCATAGTAGACCTCGAACGCCGAAAGCCATACTGATGATCAGAAAGGGAATGGGATTCCAAATGATCGAAGCAATGAGAGTTGAGAATGGTTTCAAAGATCTTAGAGAGAAAACAAATGAGAGCTATAGGACGATAGTTAGAAGGTTCAGAGAGGTTAACTTTCTTTGGAATGGGTTAGACTAATGCGCTCTTCCAACACTGTAGGAAAGTACTGGTTTTGAGGCATAGAGAGAATAGTTGAATGAGAGACGGAACCAGCTCAGAATTACATTCCCTTAAAACGCTTTGAGGAATGCCATCTGGGCCGCTTGTCTTTCTAATGTTCATAGATTTCAAAAGCTCATGCTTCCGATGAAAAAAATTTTTGGTCTGAACTTTACTGTGTGTATTTATGAATCTATTGGCTACAAAATATTGTCATGGACTTTTGCTACTAGAGTTATACAAAAAATGTTATTAGCCCAAGACTGACCAGCTATCGAAAAAATATTTTTTTCTGAAAAAAAATCTACCATTTTGGAGAAAAATATTAAAAAAACTACAACTACTACATATCTACGTTTTGTTGTATGTATAGAGGATTGTTGGTGCTACAAATTACTCTTTATACTTTACTCGATTCGATTTGTTTTTCCGAGATATGGCCCCTCAAAATGGTCCATTTTTGACAATTTTTCAAAAATTCCAAAAGTTTGAGAGGCTATCTTTTTAACACAGAAAACATTTAACAATGCACTAAATAAAAGTTTTAGATCTATTTCTCCTCTAAACAATATCCGAAAATATAAAAAATAGTAGGTAGCGTTTTTTTTAAATATTTTTTTCTCCGAAAGGGTAGGGATTTTGAAAAAAAAAAATTCAAGAAATAATTCGAGTGATTACACCTTTTTTCCTAGACGTGATATCAAATATATGTTTCCCACTAATGCAATAAATATGGACTAAGATTGTTCAGGGAAATTTTCAGTTCATGTGGACTGTGTTCTTGACCCCACTATTCATTTTTTTTTGTACTTTGACCCCAAATAACTTTCAGAAAAACGCTAGAAATGGAGTTTTTTCACCGGGAAAAAAGCTATATTCACTGAAAATTTCAGCTCAGTCGGTTAAAAAATAATTTTTTTTTTTAAGATTGGACCCTCCCTTATTAAGAAGGAATGAACCTGTTCATTCCATCTACAATTACAGCACCCAAATTATCTGAAGAGTCTTCAGAGACAAAGAAATCCTTTCTGGGGTAGTTAGCGAAGAAACAGAGCAAAGGGCCTCAGTCAGCCAGATCAAAGTACCGAAAGATACGCTTATGGCAAGGTAAAGCGGTTGGGGAGAAACTTGAAAATTAAGGATTTAGTATGAAGATGATTTTTTTATAGATATAAAAATGTGCTAGTTTTAAAGCATGTCAAGGTCAAGGGTGTTTAAGAATTGGTTGAAACTATTTAGAATATGCGTTGATTCTTTGATCAGATTCTCCTGATCGTTGAGAACGCTGAATGAATCAGCATTCTCCCCTCCTGGATCAGTATGAAAGGAACCCAATCATTCATTGTTGTGTATACATTAAATACCCTAAACAGAACACTTCAGTATTTGGATGTGAGAAGTCTCTTGAGAAGTAGTTAGATACTCAAAAAAGGTAGAAAAATCTGTTCTATTGGGAGAACAGTAATAGAAGCCCTAGATTATTGCAGTAGTAGGAAGAAAAATCGTAAACAATAAACCATCGAAGTTACGAAATTCAAGATATTCAAAAGGTGATACAAGAGTGTTAGTGTTTACGTAGGCACATACTCCACCCTTAGAACGGAAATTTTGTAATAACTTGCTGTTGGATATATTAAAATCTAGGTCTCAGACAAGAGCAAAGGTTAGTATGTGAGTTAGAGAGCTGGTATTCCACAGATTCTAAATTAGAGCGTTAACCACTGTTATTGATAAAGGTATTGAAAACCCACACCTGCGCACACCCGCCATTATGCAAACACAATGACGATTAAAATAAACAAACAGACCTTATCGTGAGTCTAATTATAAGTTCTATCAAATTTTCGAACTAAATTAATTTCCTTTTGATATGCTGTTCTTAATATTTTAATGTTTTGAAATTTCAAACAATTTTCGAACAAACGTTAATTTATTATCTTGTTTTGTATTCTTATTAAATTATGAAAAAAGTTTTGAATGAGATACATTTTCTTGTTTAGCAGTTCACCTTAAAAATGATTTCACACTATTTAACAGAAAACTTTTCTATTCTTTAGTAAATAATGAAAATTTATCCTATTTTTAAATATAAGATTCTATTTTTCTTTCTTCCAGATGTACAAATCTTAATTGCTCATTTAAAATAAAAGAAAAAATGGAAACTTCCTTTATTGCCGTATTGCTTGGCATATCATTCTATGTTTCTGAGGCTCAATTCAAATCGAATGAATCCCCCTTAATTAAAGTGAAACAAGGAATAGTCAAAGGTTTGAAGGAAGTCTCACTGGATGGGAAAAATTTTCATTCTTATTACGGTATCCCTTATGCTGAACCTCCAATCAAAAACTTGAGATTTAAGGTAAAATTTTACTCTAAATTTATATACAGTACAGTACGGTACAAAATCATACTTACAGTATTTTATCTTGAATTTATTTACCTCATATTTGAATCAAAATAATAAAAAGATAAATGGAAAGAAATACTCGCATGGGCAAATGGTAGAAGCATAAATTCTGAGAAAAAAACTTACATATAAACCCTTGTTCTATATACTAGAAAAAGCCAAACAAGCTGTTAATTTATAAAGTAAAAAGCATTTTACAAATCTACAATTGATAATATAAAAATCAAATATCTTTAAAGTTTACTCAAAAATCAAATTTTATTATTTTAATGTAACTAATTTATATTTTTTTTATTATTATTTTTTAATTATTATTATTATTATTAATTATTATTATTATTATTATTTTAATATTATTATTATTATTATTATTATTATTATTATTATTATTATATTATTATTATTATTATTATTATTATTATTATTATTATTATTATTATTATTTATTATTATTATTATTATTATTTTATTATTATTATTAATTATTATTAATTTTATTATTTTACTATTATTTATTTTATAATTATTATTATAAGAGTCATTTTTTTCTTCTGTATTCCATTATTATTATTATTATTATTATTATTATTATTATTATTATTATTATTATTATTATTATTATTATATTAATTATTTATTAGGTCATCATAATTATTATTAATATTAATTATATTATTTATTATTATTTATTATTATTATTATTATTATTATTATATTATTATTATTATTATTATTACTATTATTTTTCTACTTTTCTTTCTCGTTTTTGTTCCTCTTTTTACTTCGTGATAACTTTTTCATTTATCTTTTTTAACACGTTGACTGCCGAAATGGGGCTGAGCCCGTTTTTGAATTTTTTTTTTTATTACTTGACCGATTGAGCTGAAATTTTCAAGTATATATAGCTTTTTTCCCGCGAAAATAGTCCATTTCTAACGTTTTACGAGTGATTAACCGTTTAGAAGTTATTTGGGGTCAAAAGTTAAAAAAAATTAGAATTGCGGGGTCAAACCACTGGTCCACATGAGCTGAAATTTAACTGAACAATCTTAGCCCCAATATTATGGATGCTTATAAAGAGATTTTTGATATCACGTCTAGAAAAAAAGTAATAGACACTCAAATTTTTTTTTGAAAAAAATCATACCTTTCCGGAGAAAAAAATTATTTATAAAAAAATGCCTCGAACAATTTTTTTATTTTTATATATTGTTTAGAAGAGGGATAGGTCTATAACTTACGTTTAAAAGATTATAAAATAATATTTGTTTGAAGAAAGATATAGTCTCTCAAACTTTTAAAATTTTTGAAAATTGGCACAAAAATGGACCTTATTTGAAGAGCTATATCTCGGAACAAACAAGTTTGATCGAATAATATATAAAAAAATATTGTAGCCCCATCATTTATCTATAAAACTACCAAAAATGAAATATGTAGTTTTTGTAGTTTTTTTTTTTAAATATTTTTTTTAAAAAAGTTGTAAATTTTTTTTTTTTAACAATTTTTGACTTTCGATAGTCGGTCAGTATTGGGCAAATAACAATTTTTCTATACTTCTGACAGCAAAAGTCTATCAGAAAATTTTGTAGCCAATAGATCTAAGAACACACACTTCAAATTTCAGACCAAAAAAATTTTTATGTGGCCTCACCGTAGATTTGAACATTCCTAAAATTTCCGAAATAACTTCTAAACTTAATCCCTCTTAAAAACGTTGGGATCGAGTTTTTTCGTCAGGAAAAAAGCTATTATTGAAATTTTCAGGAGAATCGGATGAAAATTTTTTTTGAAGAGGTGCGGGCCGCAAGCGGCCCCATGGCAGTCAACGTGTTAATTTAGTCTCAAATTTTAAAATAAATCATTTGTGAAATTGGGAACTCAAAATTATAGCATTCTGTGGTTAGCCAGAATTAAAAAGCCCTAAGGAAAAACATTGTGTTTTATTCGATTTTATCATAGAATAAAGAAACAAATAACTTTTAGTTTAAGATTGAAATTTCAAGCACTCCCATATTATTATTACTGCTGTTTTTTTAATTTTTTACTATTATTTTAACTAGATATTATTTATTTATTACTTTTTTTATTATATTATTATTAAAATGTTGGACATTTCTGTAATGCAAGTGATGTTATACTCTACATCAACATTGCTATTTCATACTTTAGTATTATCCACTTTTATTGTTTTATGTTATTTTTTTATTATGTTATATTATTATTGTTATTATTATTATTATATTATTATTTATTATACTATTATATTATTATATTATTATTTTATTATTATTATTTTATTTATTAATTATTATTATATTATATTATTACCAACAATATTATTATTAACTCAACTACTTGTTTATAATAGTGTTATATCATTATTATACTATTATTACTATAGGTATTGTTTTTATTATTGTTTTCATTATCAGTTACTATCATTAATACTATTACCAGCGCTTCTGAAAATATTTAATAAAGCTAACATACTTTTTTAAAATTTATATTTTAATATTTATTATTATTATTATTATTATTTTATATTATATTATAAAAATAAAAAAAAAAAAAAAAAAAAAAAAATATTTTAATTAATTTTATAAATGTTTTAGATTATGTTAAATTTATGAAAAAAATTTTATTTTTATTTTATTAAATAATAAAAAATAAAATAAAAAAAATAAAAAATTTTCTATCTACACCAAATTATCCTTTAGTAGCACTTTCAAGAACTGTACAGTACTTTTATTATTTTAATTATATTTAATAGTATAGGACCTACGAATAAAGAATTTATGCATTATAATATTATTATTATTACAATTATTATATATTATATTATTATTATATTATTATATTATTATTATTATTATTATAATTAAATAATTTATTATTATTATTATTATTATTATTATTATTATTTATTATTATTATTTTTTTATTATTATTACTTTTTTTTTTTTATTATTAAAAAAAATTTAAATATTCTATAAAAATTTGTAAAATTAAGTTTATTTTTGTTGAATTAAAATAAAATAAATTTTTGTCTAAAAAGTATTTATTTTAGAAATAAATTAATAGATAACAATTAATTAATTAACTATATTTCAACTACCAGTTGAATTTTAATTAAATAATTAAAATTTTCAACATATTTATTAAAAATAATATTTACAAATTTGCCAAAAAAAAACTTTCCTATCAAAAAATTTTTAACTGATTTTTTTTTTTTCATATATGAGAACCAGTACCAAAATCTTCATGGAATGGAATTCATGACGGAACAAAAGTTCCTCAGGGTTGCCCTTCTCATATTTTATGATGCTTTCAGTGTTGATCGGGACAATTTACAGCTTACGGAGAAAGTGTTTGATTCTAATGTTTTTGTACCAAGGTAAAACTTAAAAGTAATTAGAAAATTTTTTAATATATAAATATATAGTATATAGTATATATATTTATATATTATACTAATATATATATATATACCCAGAAATTTGGCATTAAACTAGACAGACCTGTAGAAGACTTACCAACACATCAAAAAGTAGAAGAAATAGATGGAAGGGATAGATATCAACAGAGTTGTTATCACGGAATTATAACAGATAATAATTGATTGAAGTTTTTAAATCTTTTGTTAAGAATAAATTAGCAATTTAGAAAGAATAAGATAAAGCAATTGAGGATTATATGTTCAAAGAAAAACCCCTTCATCAAAGCTAGTGATTGCTTTCTTCCAAAGGAAAGAAAAGGTTAAGCTGATAAGTAAAAATTAAACGCTTTATAAAGGTACGGGGCAAGCTTGGAAGCACCGGATTCATGAACTATGCAAGGATTACCGTCAGAACAATGTCTCTTAGTATTAAAGGCAGAAAAAAATTAAAGAAAAGAAATTTCAAAAATATTCGTAAATGAGTTGTAGGGGGATGGAATTGTTTTGGAATCGTCTAAGATTGAATAGAAGAGTGAAGTTTTTGAGATGATTGGAACTTAAGGAAATTGTAAGACAGAATTAGTACCATAGGAAGGAACACGAGTTTGAAAGTGGTATAAGAAAAAGTTAAAGTGAAATTTTGTAAAAATACCCGACAAATGTTTTGGGGGAATCATTTAAGTTTCGGCGAAGAACAAGAGTTGGCTCTAAATGAAGAGAGAGTATGTTCAACAAGATGAAAATTTGAATAGAGAACGAAAATTTTGCAAATTAAATAACACAGCGCAACAAAGAAAGGCTGCGGGATGGTTTGGAAGCTTATAAGGCTGTGCACAATTTATAAATACAGTGGAGGTGGTTGCGAGCTCCTACTATACATGTTAAGAAAACACTTCAGGGTATGGCTAAGAGTATGTTAGATATAACATTGGTAGAGTTGAAACCAGAAAAGGAAAAAGTAAAGGGCAAGGGAATTCATAACAATGTTCAGGGGTTGTGAACCAAAGGTTTTAAGGCATGTGACCTTCGTATTGAATTTTAATTTGAATAAAAGTTATTCTTTTTCTGAAAAATATTGTTATTAATTACATATTATTTTTATT
>SEYY01005187.1:12500-28085 GCA_009176605.1 Armadillidium nasatum | reverse complement strand
CTTTTTTAAATTACTTGTAGCCTACATGGTAGTTATATATTCTTTAAACCTTAAGGTAGGATCTTTAGAGCTTTGTAAGAGAAGTTAGGACTCAACCAGACCAACTCATCTGATATCTTTGTTTTGATATTTGAATTAAATTGACTTTTTTGATTATGTTCGGGTTGAGTTAGTGTATTACCTATAACTTGAACTGTATATTTGACTTGACTTTTACCATTTAACTGGACCTTAGGTTTTTTTATTTTTATTTTTTTAAGCAGAGTTTGAGTTCTTGCTTGTTTGGGTTGAAGTTATATTCCTGCTAGGCTAGAATTTACCTAATTTACTACTTTAAAATTTATTTATGAGCTTACACGTAATAAGCCGAATGTCCAAGTTTTAATATCTTGGAAACAAAATAAATCCCCTTTTATTTTAACAATTTGAAGAACTTTTTAAATGGTGAGTTTTTTATTAATTAAAGGCTAAATTTCCTAGAATTAGGTTTATTCTTGGCAGAGCAGCCACTAATCTGCATTAAGCTCTTTCTGCGGTTTCAGCGCCACAGAATACCCCCCCTCCCATATATATATATATATATATATATATATATATATATATATATATATATATATATATATATATATATATATATATATATATATATATATATATATATATATATATATATATATATATATATATATATATATATATATTCTTTCCCTTAAACTAAACCTAACAAACCTTGGTTTAACTCTTCTTGTTCTCGCGCTATCCACTGCAGGGATTCTGCCTTCTGGAATTACCGGCGTCTTCAAACTCCAGAAACTCATTCAACTTATATTTCCTCCCGGAATAGTGCAAAATCTATTCCTCGTGATACCAAAAACTTTTTTCTCCGTCGTAAATGCTATAATCTTTTTGGTTTCTCTTCTTCTCGCCCTTTTGCAAAAAATAAAAATAAAAATGTAAACTCTTAACTTTGTTTTCTTTCCCTCCACTAGTTTCTTCAGATGGCACAACTGGCATTTTACATTCTACTAAAGCTAAACTCTTAACTCAAACTTTTGCCTCTAACTCTACCTTAGATGATTCCGGAACTATTCCTTCTCCTTCAACCCACTCCAACTCATTTATGTCAAATATTGTAATTTTTTGTAAAGATATCATTTCTGTTCTCTCTTAGCATAACACTTAGTAGGCGCATGGTTCTGATGGTATTTCTCTGTGGTTCTTAAAATTTGTGCTTCTGAGCTTGCACCCCTACCTTGCTAAACTATTTAGTCTCTGTCTCTCCACTTCAACCTTCAATTCTTGCTGCTAACGTGCGCTCATTCAGCCTGTGCCGAAGAAGGACCCCTCTCAACACTCTATCTATCGTTCTATTTCTTTAACTTGTTCTTTCTAAAGTTTTTGAATCTATCCTTAAAAAGATTTGGAAAAACCTTCATTCTTCTTTATTTCCGATCGCCAGTATAGTTTTCGTAAAGAACAGTGTACTAGTGATCTTTCCCTTCTTTCTGACTTTTGATCCTCCGCTCTTCAGGGTTTCGGTGAATCGTTCGTTGTGGCGCTAGACATATCGAAAGCCTTTGATAGAGTCTGAGAGTCTGGCACAAAGCTTTGATTTCTAAACTTCCCTCTTTCGGAATCTATCCACCTCTCCGGACACCATTCTTCCTTTAAATCTATATACAATGGTTCCTCAAGGATCTGTCCTATCTACAACTTTTTCTAATTTTCATCAATGACCTCTCTATTACTTTGTCTCCTATCCACTCCTATGCCGATGACTTTCACTACTCCTTTCGGTTTGAAAGACGCCCCTCCCAAAAGCAGTTAATTGATGCAATAAGGGGGTCTTGGAGCAACTGACCTCTGATCTTTATCTTATTTCAAATTTGGGCAGGGAAAACATGGTTGTTTTCAATGCCTCAAAACTCAATTCCTCAATCTTACTGCTCGTCACAACCTTCGACAAAACTATGACATCTTCAAAAAACCACACAACTCAAGCCTTCAACTGTCCTCAATATTCTAGGTGTTTCTTTTTCTCGTGATCTTTCTTACAAGGATCACATTACTTCTTTCTAAACAAGCTTCTAAGAGGTTGGGTGTTCTGAGGCGCCTTTGTGATTATTTTACGCAACTCCAGTTGCTTGCTATTTGTAAGTGTTGTTGGCTCTGTATGGAGTACGCTTCATACATCTGGCGTGGTTTCACACACAGCTCTGCTCGAAAAGGTGGAGTCTAGGGGTTTTCGACTTATAAACTTTTTTGCTCTTGCTCTCTCCAATCTCTTTCTGCCAGCCGAATATTTGCGTCATTCTCTCTATACTATCGCTACTACAATGGACATTGCTTTTCTGAACTCTCACGTCGCGTACCTCTTCCATTGAGAAGGAAGGGGTCGGGCGACTCTCCTTACTCATCCTTTTTCTATTCAACTCTTCCACCCCAGACAACTGCTATGCTCAATCTTACATGTACTCTACTGGTAAAGTCTGTAACACACTCCCTTTATCCGTTTTCCCAACCCCCTTTGACTTGTACTTTTAAGGTCCCGTCGGCCATTAGCGACCAGATTTCTGACAATTTCCCAACTGGTGGAAATTGATAGGCCTCTAACCTTTGCCTACCAGAAGATATATATATATATATATATATATATATATATATATATATATATATATATATATATATATATATATATATATATATATATATATATATATATATTAGAGGTGGACCGGATATCCGCATCCGCATCCGCATAATTTTTCCAATATCCGCATCCGCAATTGGATATCCGCAACCGCATCCGCGGATAGTAAAAAATTACGTATCATGCAATCGATAAAAACTTTCAAAGGCAAAACTTTGTATTGAATGCAGAACCTCTTTCTGAGCGCCATACAGGCGACTATCTTGAAACTGTATTTGAAAAGATGCTGACAAAATGGAAGATTTCATTAAATGAAGTGCACTGCGTAGTCAGGGATTCGGGCACAAATATAAAAAAAAAAACACTCTGGCAAGAGTGAAAAATGTAGATTGCTTTGCACACCAAACTCAGATAGTAGTTAAAATTTCCATTATGAATCAAAAATGTGTATCCGATTTAATAACCAAATGAAGGTTAATTGCTACGCATTTCAATCACTCCGTTGTAGCCCAAAATGAGCTGAAGAAAATACAAACAAGATTAAATGTTCGTCCACTTTCTGTCATGCAAGATATTCAAACACGCTGGAATAGTAGTTTGCATATGCTTGAGAGGATGAGCGAAATTAATGAGGCCATTTGCCTTTGTGCTTCAAGCAGCACAAAATAAAGCCTCTAACAGCTGACGAAAATGACATTTTAAATAATTGTATTAATATCCTTAAGCCTTTTGAAGAATTAACAAAGACTATAAGTTCAGCTGAATCATGTTTGTCAGATGTGATACCACTTGTTTCAACATTGAAACTTGTGTTAACAAATGTTGTTAAGTCTAAAGGAGTTTCAAGGATGACTGAAACATTAATGAAGGAGATGAACGACAGATTTGAAAACCTGGAAAATAATAATGCTTATACAATTGCAACCATTTTAGATCCTAGGTACAAAACAAAATTTTTTAAACCACTTGTTTCTCAGAATGTTAAAATCAAATTAGGATGCTTATGCGATGAGATGATAGAAACAGCTAAAATAACGCCTTTCAAGAAAAAGCAAAAGCTGTCAGATACAAAAGAAACAAAATCTGTTAGCTTAAGCATTGCTAAATCAATGAAAGGATCTTCTAGCTTCCAGCAGCAATGAAGAATCACAGTCAGAAGTGTCAAAGGATACAATATCGATTATTGAAAATTATCTGAAACTCCCACGTTTGGAGGCAGATAAAGACCAACTGGTTTGGTGGAGAGATAATTGCAAAAGTTTTCCTTTTCTTGCTGAGCTGGCAAGGACTTATTTAGCATGTCCTTCAACTAGTGTTGCTAGTGAGCGTCTTTCCAGTGGAGCAGGCCTCATTTACGACGGAAAGCGAACCAAACTTTCACCTGAAAGAGCCCAAAAGCTTTTATTTCTAAAAAATAACTTACCAATTATTAACTTCAAATGGAATATGTGAAACTGTGAAGTGTGAAGGTAATACTGAATTACAGGCTATATATATATATATATATATATATATATATATATATATATATATATATATATATATATATATATATATATATATATATATATATATATATATATATATATATATATATATATATATATATATATATATATATATATATATATATATATATATATATATATATATATATATATAACCTTTTTCCAAATGGGTGGAGGTTGGGGAAAGAGGTTGGTGGGGGTGTTCAAGAGTTGGGTCCCCGTCCCACACCCTGGTAACATAGATTCTGGATATTATATTTAAAATTCCAAGAATCTATGGCAAAAACTCCTAAAAAATTAAACTATCCGCATCCGCATCCGCATGTGCGGATATCCGCAATTGAATATCCGCAACCACATCCGCGGATAGTAAAAAATTACTATCCGGTCCACCTCTATATATATATATATATATATATATATATATATATATATATATATATATATATATATATATATATATATATATATATATATATATATATATATATATATATATATATATATATATATATATATATATATATATATATATATATATATATATATATATATATATATATATATATATATATATATATATATATATATATATATATATATATAATTTAATTTTTAATTACCTGTATGCTGTAGTTAAACTTACCTCAACTTTTATTTAAATATAAGAGAGTTAAAAAAATATCCATAAAAAGAAATCTCACAAAAGTTTAAGGCTTATCACCATTCTGAGACGAACACACCATTACTACCCTCCCTGCCCCTCAGAAAAATTCCCTAATTTTGCTTATGGCTCTTCTGGCCAAAGATAAGGCGTGTCAGTATATCACTTGTGAACACCAAAATTTTTTACCTTATATAGGGTAAATTTGTGGATACAAACATTTTTAATGAGGAAATTTAACGACTGTAGTGCACAGAGTAGGAAAAATAAATAATGTAAGAGACGATGTTTCATAAAAGCTTAAATTTGGAATGTGGTAAATCTAAAAAATTATTTTGCTGCACTGCCATGCGCTCTTTACTTATTTTTTCCAATTTTATAACAAATTCATAATAATTTTAAAGTCATCACTTGTTCATACATTATATATATTAGTGATAAACTAATCATCCTAGCTTTTAAAATTTTTTTTTTGCACTCAATATAAGTTAAAAAAATCTTTAAAAGTACAGTAGCTACAGTATGAGAAATCAAAAAAAAAATATTCAACAAATTTAATATAAATAATTTTCATCAAATTTACATATTTCATTTTTTAATTAGAATAATATTTTTTATTTAAAAAAAAAAAGGTAAAATTATAAGAAAAACTTACTTTATTTTAGTAATATAAATGTGCTTCATTCTTCGCAAAATATTATGAATAATGGAAAAATAAAAATTTTAAATCTTATTTTTCAAATACAAAAAAAAAAAAAAAAAATTAGGAAAGCGCTAAGAGAATAGCAGCAGCAAATAAGACCATCACAATGATACTCGAGATGTGATCAAAATTGGAATACCATTTGCATTACGAAGGATGGCAATGGTTACAAAATGACATATTATTATAGGAATTCCTTCTCCGATAAAACTCAGTTTACGAAATGACGTATGACACATTTTCGATTTACATCAACACAATGATCCTCACTTGAATTTCTGAAAAGAACAAATAAATGACAATGTTATTCATCAGGATTGACTCCATTTTCTTTTAACATCTTTTCCAAATAATCAGCTTCTTCTTCTAAATTTTTTATTGACTTTTCTTTCACTTTAATTTCGTTTTCCAAAGTTGTTACCAAAGGTCCTATGATAAGCTGACTGAGAGCACAAACACTTCTAACCATAACTGAAAAAAAAGGGGGGGATATATATATATATATATATATATATATATATATATATATATATATATATATATATATATATATATATATATATATATTATATATATATATATATATATATATATATATATATATATATATATATATATATATATATATATATATTATATTATATACAATACACCATTTCCCGCATAATGCAGGGTGGAGTCAATTGCAGAAATTTTAATTCCTGCAATTGTACATGGGAATAAAACCTGGTTGAAAGGGTTCCCAGTCCTTAAAACCATAAAAAGAATATCTTCATCTGACTCGATGCGACGAAATCATCATTCATTATTGACCAATTCTTTTTTTTTTCTTTTTAAATATCTATTTTATTAATTGTCGAAAGTACTTTGCACGAAATATATGTTGCTTCACAATTTTTTTTTTTTTTTTTTTGAATTTCTTTTAGTTTATATTTAAAAATATGAAATACTATAACGAAATATATTTTTGTTTTATTTGGTATCGCAAAATCCACAAACTTGCAATCAGGGAGAAGATATATATATATATCTATATATATATATATATATATATATATATATATATATATATATATATATATATATATATATATATATATATATATATTATATATATATATATATATATATATATATATATATATATATATATATATATATATATATATAATATATATATATATATATATATATATATATATATATATATATATATATATATATATATATATATATATATATATATATATATATATATATATATATATATATATATATATATATATTCACATCCACAGTTCATGATTTTGCAATATCTGTATTCACAATTTTTGAGTGCTGATGCATAAAATATTGAAAGAGATTAATTTTTTGGATAGCATGAAAAAGAAACTAATTATATTTTATATTTTATATATAATATATATATATATATATATATATATATATATATATATATATATATATATATATATATATATATATATATATATATATATATATATATATATATATATATATAGTATATATATATATATATATATATATATATATATATATATATATATATATATATATATATATATATATATATATATATATATATATATATATATATATATATATAATTTCCTTTCTAACTCTTTCTCTCTGATGGTTCTGTTGCTAACACTCCATCTGAAAAAGCTAATCTCTTCGTTTTCCAGTTTCCCTCTAATTCAACCCTGAACGACTCTACAATTCTCCTCTCCGATGTCCCATCCCTTTCCCTGTGATTACATTTGATCAGTTGCATGAGTTTCTGAAATCTATGAAGAAGGTTACGAAGGCAAGCAGCCTGGATGGCATACCTCCTCCTGTTTCTTGGACAATAGGAGTGTGTTTCTGAGCTGTCTCCGTTCCTCGTTCAACTTTTCTCTCTATGCCTCAATACTAGTACTTTCCCTCCGGGTTGGAAGCGTGCATTAGTCCAACTAATTCTGAAGAAAGGTAGCTGCTCTGATCCTTCTAACTATCGCCCTATAGTTCTCACTTGTATTCTGTCTAAGATCTTTGAAACACTTCTCAACTCTCATTTCTTAGATCATCTGGAACCCATTCCCTTCTTTCTGATGATTTGTATGACTTTCGGCGTTCGAGGTCTACTGGTGATATACTTTCCTATCTCACAGATTTATGGTCTTCTGCCCTTAGGAACCATGGGGAGACTTGTGTGACGGCGCTTGATATATCTAAGGCATTTGACCGGATATGGCATGCGTCATTGCTTTCCAAGATCTCCTCCTTCTCTTTGCTTACTTATATTTAGCTTTCTTTCTAATCAATCCATTTCGATTGTTGTTGACGGGGGACTTTTTATTTCCTGCCATTAGTGGTGTTCCTTAGGGTTTTGTCTTGTATCCTACTCTATTTCTACTTTTCATTAAAATCTTCTCAGCTAACCTTATCCATTCATATGCCGATGAGTCGACTCTCCCTTCTTCTACTCATTTTAAATCAGCTCCCTCTTTTGCATCTAGAGTTAACTTTCGTCTTCATCTTTCCGATTCCATTCTTAGCTGATCTGAATAGAATTTCCCAGTGGGGTCGTCTCAACCTTTTGAAATTTAACAATTCTTTAAAAACCCAACTTCTTGAAATTTTCCTTTCAAAAACACCATCTAACTTTTCTATTTCTTTCGATGGTTCTCTCATCTCTCCTGTTGACAATATAAACATTCCTGGCCTTTACATAAACAAAAAAATTTTTTGGAAACCTCATATCACAATGGTTGCTAGGGCTGCCTCAAAAGAAGCTTGGAGTTTTCGTAAGGCTGCGAGAATTATTTACTTCTTCGAAGTTGCTCAAATTATACAAAGGCCTCATCCGCCCTTGAATGGAGTACTTCTCTCATATGTGGGTTGACTCAGGTTTCACACGTCTTTTGGATAGTGTTTTGTCAAAGGCTATAAGACATTTAAAGTGTTCCGCTCTTTCTAATTCTCTTGATCGTTTATCTTTTCGACGTGACGTTGGTGCCTTGTCTCTTTTATGGAGGTACTACAACGGCAAATGCTCGAGGGAACTGTCCATTCGTATACTTCCGCCTTACGACGGCCTCGTAGTACAAGGAGTGAATTGTCTGCACATCATAAATCCAGACTTGTCAGCTGTGATGCCTCCTTCTCAGCCACCTCCGTCTTGCGGAATTCTCTCCCATCTTCTGTGTTTCCTGCCAAATTTAATCTCAATTGCTTTAAAGCCCAAGTCTGTGCTCAGGTGGGACTTACAGAGTTTTTCTTATTCCCAATTGATCTAACACCCTCCTTGAATAGGACTATGGTTATGTGTATATATATATATATATATATATATATATATATATATATATATATATATATATATATATATATATATATATATATATATATATATATATATATATATATATATATATATATATATATATATATATATATATCAGGTTTGAGTTCAAGTACAGGCAGTGTACTTGAAGTACAAGTACAGGAAAAATGGATTGTGGTTAAGTACAAGAACTTTTAAATTTTGTTTTATAAAACAGTTGTCAATAACATGTGACATTATACTATGAGATTCATTCCTACATTCGAAATTATTGTAAATAATATAGTAAAATATACTAGAATATGAATAAGGTAAATAATATAATGAATAAAAATTATTTTAAAATAATTAAGCTTTTATTAATTCGTTAAGAATTTTTTAATTTTTTATTCTCAAGTGTAAAATTTAAGAGCCTAATTCTAGTTATTGTTGCAATTCACAAACATAGATAGGTTAAAAAAAATTTTGTCAATCAAAATCTGTGAGAAAGAAAGACTTTTCCTGTGAAGATGAAGGTTCTTTTCAGAGGATCAGAAGATGCTGGAATAGTCAAATAATTCTGAGACTTCTTTTTCCAGTGTGTCTGTACGTCAATTCAGAAATACAAGGTTTACTACAATATTTCTGTATTTCGATATTAATGTGCTGTTGCATTTGGTATGCATCTATAGTTCTGAGCTGAGGAAGCCATAAAGCTGAACAATCTCCTCTATGGAAGAGTGATCCTGAACTTTCTCCCAGTAAGTCCTCTAATAATGTAATAAGTGTTAGAAACTTTCGGAGTTTCTAAAATGAACTGTGCTGTTGTTAATACGGAAGCTCTTGTTATCTTATCCCTTCTCAGGGTAGAAATCAAGCTTAAAACTATGATCTATTACACTTGCAAATGGGTAAATTTTTTATATTTTCATCCAACTGAATACGCTTTTGTGTGGATTTTTTAGTCCGAAAAACTATCAATTATATTTAGAATGATTGTTCTATTGATAAAACTAAATTTTTTGAACATCAGAGATATTTAAGATTGATAACACAATATTGAAATTGAGAACAGTTAGTTGCATCTTCAAATGATTCAAAATATTTTTGTATTTCTTTAAGAATGTTTCTGTAATTATTCAGCTGTATACAGTGGCACAAATTATAGAGTCATTAATTCACAGGCTTGAATTTGCATATTTGATACCACTTGCGGGTCTTAGGTATATAAAACCTAGAAAAGTTCCTCCCCTCGAATATGGTAATGACTGTGAGATGTCAACTTTTTTAAATAAAATAAATAAATATATTCCATCAATGATCTGGTGTGAATACTCCTGAAAAGGCAAGCCTTCTCAGTCTCCATTTTTCATCCAATTCCATCCTGAACGATTCTTGCATCCCTCCTCCTCTCAGGTGTTCCATGTATCTACTTGTGATAAACATGATCGGATGAGATCCCGAGATCTAAAGTTAGTGGCCTTGATGGCACTCCTCTCCGTGTTCTGAGGGAGTATGCGTCTGAGCTGTCGTTTGTCCTTGTTCGAATCTACTCTCTATTCATCAATACTTATATTTTTCCTCCATTCTGGAAGCACGCATTTGTTGAGCCGATATGAAACCTGTGAATGTATCAGGGTTAGCAGTTGTAGGCCCAGTCCGAAAAAAATCCCCCTGGGTTTTTACACACAAAAAAAAAAAAAAAAAAATTTGAGAAAACCCACTATTTTCCCCACTCTGATTTTTTTCTGAATTTAAACTAAATGAATGTTAGTAAAATAATAACTTTTTCTCTTTATTTACTTAAATATTTGTAAATTCATTTGCAATGTGTGTGTATATATATATATATATATATATATATATATATATATATATATATATATATATATATATATATATATATATATATATATATATATATATATATATATATATATATATATATATATATATATTGTCAGCATATGTTTACATATGCTAATTTCTGTTATATTTTCAGAAGTGAGGTCACTCGATTCTGATGCTGGATGGGTGAAGTTATGAAACCATTCAAAAACATATTAAAAGATGAGTTCATTTTTATTTTTTTTTTTGTTTATTATTTTCTAACGTATTTTTTTTTTTTGTATTTTAGGCAACTGTATTGATTGTATAATACTATAACATAAATTAAAACTTATCAACGGTTATTATAGAATTAAAAATTGAACTTCTACAAAAAACAACAACAAATAATCAGAACTTACATCAGTATTGGAGATTATCTTCGTTATCCAATACGTACGTTCCCTCAAAAATTTCTTTTTTTTAAATGTTTTTCCAATTTGTACAATCTATAAGTGAAATAAAACAAAATTGTTTTTCGTTTTCGTAACTTCCAGTTCCGGGGTAAGGAACAACAACCACGTTGTGATCTTAAATTTGAAACCCAATTAACGTCACCCCATATTTCTTTAACTTCTCTAAATTCTTAACGGGAAAAAAGATTCTTAATATACAACCAGTCCTTAAGAACTCTTAAGGACTTTCTTTTTTATGAAAAAAGAAATATATTATATATTATCTCTCTAAGTGCCCTTAGCTGTTATAGTTCTGTTCTATCAGTTCTTAACCCCTTTCCTTTTTCTGGTTAAACCATTCTTAAACAAAACAATCATTGTTCCTGTACAATTGTTTTCATCAATAAAGAGGAAATTTTCTTTACTTTCCTTCACCTTCCGTTAGTAACATAATTCTGCTACATATTGTTCCTTTTCGAGATCTACCTGCCCTGGCAGAGGTCCTGAGGACTTCTGCTCGTGAAAAATCAGATTGCACTTCAATCCATAAGTTTACGTAGTTCGTGCGAATTGGAGAAGTGAACGACAAAACCCGATACACCGATACACCCTCAACTGTCTGGTACATCACAAGAAGATGAACATATCAGAGTGAGTATCACCTTAAATTATTAATTATTTTCTTTGTCGAGTCCTTCAGGCCCGACTCTAACAAAATATATATGGCGCATTCCACGACAAATCATGCAAAAAAAGAGAAAATTTACACCACTAGGTCTTAGATTTTGCTTAAACTTTGTTTATCTACTGTCTTTTACCTAAAAACAAAGAAAATGAGGTTAAAAAATTTTTAACATTTTTTGGGGGGATTTTATAGCCCCCCAAAATTTGGGGTTTTCAAAATTGTTTTTTTTCAAGAGGTCGTAACTTTGGTTCTAGAAGTGATAGAGTTGTGAAACAAAATGCATTCTATGCCAAATTGCCTGATAAACAAGAGTTACTCTAAGCATTTTTTACCTAAAACTTATTTTATTAAAAGTTATAGAACATTTAACATTTGGGGGCTGCTTCCCCCCCTTATGGCCAATCGATACAAAAATTTTTATTGGTGTTAAAAATGTTTCTATATCATTTGCTCATAAAAGTAAACAATGAAACACTTGTTAATTTAAGTATTTAATGCATAAATTTTACTTTAAATAATTTGGAGGTGCACAGAAATCAGTATGTTTAAATACTTTTTAAAAATTTAAAATAATACTTTAATATTTATATTCATTTATTAATTACTTTAATTTGTTTCTACTTACAGATCAGTAATTATTTAAATGTAAATATGTCTGGTAATTATAAAAAATCGTGTTGCAACCCTTATTATAAGCATAAAAAAATAATTTTAAAAAGTTTGCGTCCCATTCCACAATGCATTGTTGACAAAATTGACAGAGAACTTGCAATTCCTTCAAATGCATTTGTTTGCACTGCCTGCTTGACAAAGCTTCAGGAACAATGTCAAATACCGATTTAGGGGAATGAAATAGATTCTTCTGATATAGAATCAACAGGCGTAGTAGAAGAGAACCAAGTATTTGAGGATGAAGCAGCAACTGTAAATACAGTGTTTTCTGAGCTTGGAGTCACACCAGTCAAACTTCGTAAGTAAATACTGAAAAAAATTCAGATCTTAAAATGAATTCATATTTATTTTTCCAATCTATAATTTTTTTATAAATTATATGTATGAATGAACTGTTTTTGAATTTTGTAAACTAATTGTCTCTCAAAATATAATTTTGCAGACAGCATCCATAAAAATGTCCATGCAAAGGTACTCAGTAGTAAGGCAGAAAAGGCATGTATTTCTTTGAAACATAAGTTGGAAGATGTATATTCAACATCTATTGAAGAAGCTGGACATTCAAAGATTAGCAAGATGGATATACAGATGGAAAGGTATTCCGGAATTCAGAAACCTTTTTTAATTTATAAATTAACATTTACTTATAAAAATTTTTTATAAATTTTGTAACACAAATTTTTTTATATAACTAATTCCACTAATTAACATGCTATTACATAGTGTACATTCACAGTACTCTCTTTTCACTAGGTATGAAGCTTTGATGCAAAGTCTCAAAGAAGAATTTAATGCTTCAACTTCATACAAACGTCGCCTTCAAATACTTACATTGTCTCCCTACAACATAGAAGATACCAAAACGTTCTTTGGAGCAACGCGATATTTGGTTGACAAGGCAAGAAAATGGAAAACATTGTATGGTATTCTACCAGAGGTACCAAGCTACTCCAAGGGAAAACGAATAGATACAGTAATGGTAGAGATGGTCAAGAAATTCTATGAAAATGATGAAATAAGTCGTATATGTCCAGGTAAGGCAGATAGTTTGAGTGTTAGAAATAAAGATGGTGTCAAAGAACAAATTCAAAAACGTTTACTACTGGGAAACCTTCGTGAAATATATGTCAAATATAAGGAAAAAACTACTATGCCAATAGGATTTTCATCCTTTGCTTCTTTGAGGCCAAGGTGGTGTGTGATAGCTGGAGAAAAAGGAACTCATAAGGTTTGTGTCTGCACATTGCACCAAAATCCCAAACTAATGATATCTGCAATTGGTGAAAAGGATTTAACTCACAACATTCTTATTGATAAGGCAGTTTGTAACACAAATAATCGAAACTGTATGAAACAAACTGAAATTGCTTATACTCCAGGACAATATGTTGCTTGCATACATATATAAGGCCCTTTGGATGGGGATTATTGAAGAGGTATCACATGAATTTAGAGATTACAAAATTAATTTCTTACAGCAATCTGCTAAACAGCCCTACAAATACATCTTTCCCGAAAAAAAAGGATGAATGTTGGATACCAGAAGATGACATATTGTGTATGATGTCAAGTCCAACCATTATTCCAGGGATTAATATAGCATACTCATTTGAGAAAAGGGATGTAAAAAATGTTAATTGTTTAATGAAATTGAAGATTAAAAACAGCTAAATGTATTTTTACTTACTAAAACTCATGTAATTTAATATTATACATAAAGGAAATTAATGTTAATTGTTAAGAAAGCTAATACATTAGGGATTAATTAATCATTAATAAAGTATTTGACTAATGTTATAAGGAAAAATGTGTGCACCTCCCATTATTCAAAGTAAGATATATGCATTAAATACTTAAATTCACAAGTGTTTCATTATTTACTTTTATGAGCAAATGATAAAGGAACATTTTTAACACCAATAAAATTTTTTGTATCGATTGGCCATAAGGGGGGGAAGCAGCCCCCAAATGTTAAATGTTCTATAACTTTTAATAAAATAAGTTTTAGGTAAAAAATGCTTAGAGTAACTCTTGTTTATCAGGCCATTTGGCATAGAATGCATTTTGTTTCACAACTCTATCACTTCTAGAACCAAAGTTATGACCTCTTGAAAAAAACCAAAATTTTGAAAACTCCAAATTTTGGGGGGCTATAAAATCCCCCCAAAAAAATTTAAAAAATTTTTTAACCTCATTTTCTTTGTTTTTAGGTAAAAGACAGTAGATAAACAAAGTTTAAGCAAAATCTAAGACCTAGTGGTGTAATGCTTTGCACCATATATATATATATATATATATATATATATATATATATATATATATATATATATATATATATATATATATATATATATATATATATATATATATATATATATTATATATATATATATATATATGTATAAATTTATATTATATATAATATATATATATATATATATATATATATATATATATATATATATATATATATATATATATATATATATATATATATATATATATATATATATATATATATATATATATATATATATGCCGCAAGGTATTGTGTTTATGTTTAATTTCCTATTAATTTTCACATGTTTTATAGTTTCAATTCCTAGTCTATTCCTGAACTGTAGTCCAAACAAGAGAAAAATTTCAAGACACCCTTCATTTGAGATGAAACTTGGTGGACAGCTCTGTAAATTGCAGATAAAAATTGACAAAGCCGTAGTGGCAAATTGCTGTCTTGCAATGTCTGATTCTCCTTAACAAACTATCACTTTACTTGATCAGGATTGATTGCTAAACATAATTTATGGAAACAGATCGGCATATTTTATCCTCATAGATGTAAAACCTGCTAAATAATCAGGATAAAATTAGAAACTGCCAACTCTTCCTATTGTGGTGATTATAGTTTTAAGGCTTATATTTTGGCTTTGTGTTTTTGTCATTATAGAGAGATGATCTGTTACTCAAAGGAAGGGAAAGAAGAAATATGAATCAATGTCAAAGAGGGCATTACGAAGGGTAGATTCTTCTTCCTGTCTCTTCACACAGTTTATATTTTTATTAATTCACCACATTTTATCTAGGATGGGAATAGGA
>SEYY01005187.1:0-7500 GCA_009176605.1 Armadillidium nasatum | reverse complement strand
AGCAAAAGTGACGTCTTTAGAAGAAATTACAATTTTAGGCATGAATGAGTTGGAGGGGGTTGAAGGAGTAGGAACAGCTCCGGAATCGTCTAAGGTTGAATTTAAGGCAAAAGTTTGAGCAAAGAGTTCAGCTTTAGAGGAAGGCAAAAAGGCGGTTGAACCGTCAGAAGATACTAGAGGAGGGAAAGAGGAAGAAGCAAAGTTAGAGTTTACATTTTTTGCAAAATGCCAGAAAGGGCGAGAGGAAGAGGAACCAGAAAGATTATTGCATTTGCGACGGAGAAAAGTCTTTGGTATCTCGAAGAATAGATTTTGCACGATTCCGGGATGAAATATGAATAGCGTGATCTGGAGTTTGAAGACGACGGTAATCCCTGAAGGCAGCATCCCTGCGGCGGATAGCACGAGAACAAGCAGAGTTAAAATAAGGTTTATTAGGTTTAGTGGAAGGGAAAGAATATGGAATGTAGGCCTCCATGCCAGAGAGAATCACCTCAGTTATGCGCTCTGCACATTCCGAGGGACCCCTACCATGGAAACAGTAATCATTCCATGGAAAATCAGAAAAGTACAACCGCAAGTCAGACCAGTTAGTGGCACCGAAATGCCAGAAACGTCTCCTCGCCGAAGGCGGGGCGTTCTTGAGGAAGACTTGAAGAGACAGGACAAGATACGGAGATAAGAAGATGATCGGATGAACCCAGAGGAGGAAAGAGTTTAACAGTATAAGGAGAAGGATTAGAAGTTAGAAAAAGGTCTAGAATGTTGGGTTCATCACCAAGACGGTCAGGGATACGGGTAGGGAGATGCACCAACTGCTCAAGGTTGTTCTGGATAGAAAATTGGTATGCGAGTTCACCAGCTGGATCTATGAGAACTAGATGAAAGCCATTGGCGGTGGTGAACATTGAAATCACCTAAAATGATGATTTCGGAGAAAGGAGAAGAAGAAAGAATGTGCTCTATTTTGGAGTTAAGATAGTCGAAGAATTTTGGATAGTCTGTAGAGTTAGGAGATAAGTAGACAGAACAAATGAATTTAGTTGTAGAGTTGCAAGAAAGCTTAAGCCATAAAGTAGAGAAATTCAGAAGACTCCAAATTAGAGACACGAGAACAGACAACATCATTGCGTACATATGCGCAACATCCGCCTTTGGCTGAAAATTGAGGATAGAGACAGTAGGAGGAAACAGAGTAGGGTTTGCTGTCAGAGCACTCAGACACCTGAGTTTCAGTTAAGAACAAGAGATGAGGTCTAGAAGAAGAGAGGTGGTGTTCGACAAAGTGGAGATTAGAAAAAAGACCGCGAATGTTGCAGAAATTAATGAAAAACGAAGACCGTGCACCAGGGCAAGTCGGCATAGAGGTCTTGGTGGCGCCAACCCCATCACCGGAGGCCACCAACTCCCAAGTGGTGATGGGGGAAGGAGTGGATGAGGGGCTATATTTGGAATCCGCCCCTCTTGGATTCTCCGAGGCAGATTTATGTTTCGCCATTTTGATTAATTTAATAGGTAATGTAAGTGTAAGCGTTTGTAAATTTGTAGGACACATGTGAAGAAGTATGAAAGATGTGGGAGCATAGGCACTCCAAGAGTGAGTCAAGGGTACACTAGAGACCCTCTGAGAAGATGAAACGCGAAAAGGAACGAACCAAAGGGCAACGGGGTGAAACGGAATGGTCTAGCCCATCCTATCACCCCGTGTGTTAAGCCCAGTGGGGGGTACTTTCATCGCTTCGGACGGCGCTACGTCCTCCCCCTATATATATATATATATATATATATATATATATATATATATATATATATATATATATATATATATATATATATATATATATATATATATATATATATATATATATATATATATATATATATATATAGTGTTGTAACTTTGGCCATAAACTAGTCCGGATGATCCATCCTAAAAATTTTGCTTAGGACAGACCTTGGATATCTAATCAGCTGGAATTGCCTTCTACCTTATTATCTAAACTTTCAATTTATTTGTAAACAAGTTTGTATACTGGATGACTTGGTCACTCAAAATACTTGTATAATCCTTGGCAGTTATATTACCGTGAATGGTAAAATTTGGACTTACAGAATACCACGACAGAGCTGCTCAAACCATAACGAAACCACCTCCATGCTTCACTAGTGGCACATGACAATCAGGATCATATTCCTGGAATATGTGGGATGTTAGGAATAGTAAATTGTCGATTCATTTTACGATAGGATTGTCTTCCTTTGGTCGAGTCCGATCCTTTTGAATTATGCACCACTTCTGACAATTACGTCGTTAACAAAAGGTTTGGCGATAACATCATGCCCAAGAATATTCAGCATACTGATTTCTTTTTCACGGTGTTTGTGCTTGCTGACAGGGTTTGCAAGTCTGGTATTCAGATTAGATGTAACGTTTTGAAGATATATCGTTTTCTTCTATTTAGTTAATCCTTCGCAATGCTCGTGTTTCTGTCACAAAACTTCGACTTACGTTTACGAGGGAATTTATCGAATTATGTTTTCCCAGGAAATGAGTTAATGACCTTAGATACAGTATCTTGGAACCAATAAATTTCACCTTTTTCAAACTTTATAAATATTAACAATCAAAAGCATTAACATACCATACTTGTACCAGCACAAAAAAAATTGACATAAACCAACTGACATTTTTTACCGACGTTATAGGTTACCCATCACACGTGACACATGAAAGCCTATAGCGTTTCTTTGATTTCGTTTAGTTGGTACTTGTAATACCTACCTAACATATATATATATATATATATATATATATATATATATATATATATATATATATATATATATATATATATATATATATATATATATATATATATATATATATATATATATATATATATATATATATATATATATTATGTCTCCTCGGATGGGCATAGGCCGGGGGCCTACCAATATCCACCAGAGTTGGGGAACATTCGGAATCTGGTCGCTAATGGCCGACGTGACCCGATACACGGCATTTAAAAGTGTGCAAGTCAAAGGAAGTTGGGAAAACAGAGGGTGTGTGTTCCAGACTTTACCAGTAGAGTACATGTAAGAGTAATAATTGCGGTTAAGTCTGGGGTCGGAGAGTTAAACGAGAAAGGATGAGACTGTATAGAAAGTCGTGTAGCACGAGCCCTTCTCAATGGAGGAGGTATGCGACGTGAGAGTTCAAAAGGGCAATGTACGTTGTAATCGCAATAGTATAGAGAGAGTGACGCAACAACTCGACGGGAAGAAAGAAATTGGAGAGAGTTAGTAAGAGCAAAAGAGTTTATGAGATGAAAAGCATAGACTTCACCTTCTCAAGGAGAGCTGTATGTGTGGAACCACCCCAGATGTGTGAGGCATACTCCATGGGGCGAACAACATCCTATAAAGAGCAAGCAACTGGGGTGATGTAAAAAAAACCCGAATAGAAGCTTGTTTAGAAAGAGAAGTAATGTGATCTTTCCAAGAAAAATCACGAGAAAAAGAAACGCCGAGAATATTAAGGATAGATGAAGGTTTGAGTTGAGTGTTTTCGAAGATGTCATAGTTGTGTCGAGTAGAAAGATGGAGGAACTGAGTTTTTGCGGCATTGAAAATGACCATGTTTTCTTGAAATACGAGAAAAATCAGAGGTCTGTTGCTCCAAGGCCATCCTTCTTGAATCTATCAACTGCTGTTGGGAGGAACGTCTTTCAAATTGATAGGAGTAATGCACGGTGGAATCATCGGCACATGAGTGAATAGGAGAAGAGGTAATGGAGAGAAGGTCATTGATGAAAATTAGGAAGAGTTGGGAAAAGGAGAGATCCTTGAGGAACACCACTATTAATAGATTTAAAGGAAGAGCGGTGACCGTTTACAACAGGTGATATAGAACGACCTGAAAGGAAATTACAGAGAAGGTCACAGAGAGAAGGATAGATTCCGAAGGAGGGAAGTTTGGAAATCAAAGCTTTGTGCCAGACTATATCAAAGGATTTCGATATGTCTAGCGCCACAGCGAAAGACTCACCGAAACCCCGAAGAGCGGAGGACCAAGAGTCAGTACACCGGGGCAAGCCGGACGCTGGATCATTGCGGCACCATTCCCATCATCGGAGGTCGTCAACTCCCAAGTGATGACGGGGTGAGGGGTGGATGAGGGGCATTCTTTGGATGCCGCCCCTCGAAGCATCTCCGAGGCAGCTCTGAGTTTCGCTTTTTTATTCTATTATTTTATAAAGGTAATGTAAGAGTAAGCGCTAGTAAATTTTTGGGAACATGTGAATAAATGTGGTGAGGAGATAGTGGGAACATAGACACTCCAATATGTGGAGAATTTTTTTTTTTAAAGTTATCACCATCACTCACGGGCTGAGCCCTATTCGAGGAGTGCGGTTCTTAGCCAGGGAAATTGAGTTATATGTTATTTCTAACCAAGATGATAAGTTACACAGATTATTTGGGTTTTGGATAGGGAAACCCTCTCCGGTATAGACAAATCAAGTTTATTTTTTCCACCAGTGGGCGTGGTTTCAAATCCTTGATAGGCGACCTTCTCTGTAGGAGAAATTTAGAGAGAATGTGATATTGTATATGTTGAAATAGAGTAGAATGTTGTAAGTGTTGGATATGTTTTTTAAGCGATATGTGAGTATTGAGATTTGCGTAATAATACACCTTGCCGTAAACTGTAATTAATTAATTAACTACAGAAAATCTCCTACAAACGACAATTTTTTATGTCCATTCTGGTAACTGGATCGGAGGTTCGAGCCTCGATTTGCATACTTTGCAGTACACATGCGAGAACGAGGGACGAACCTCGTTCCCCTAAGCCAGAGAAATACTGATTTTACCCACTGAGACCCTCTGAGAAGGTGAAACACGAAAAGGAAAGAACCAAAGGGAAATGGAGTGAAACGGAATGAGTCTAGCCCATCCTAGCACTCTGCGGGTTATGCCCAATAGGGTTTACTTGCACCACTTCGGACGGCTCTTCGTCCTCCTCCTATATATATATATATATATATATATATATATATATATATATATATATATATATATATATATATATATATATATATATATATATATATATATATATATATTGCGAAAAAACTTTAAATTTTATGTTTGCATTTGTGAATAATAAATATCTGCGTGCATATCGATGCAATAAAACATAAATAACAAAAGGTACTGAAACATAGAATAAAGTTGACAAAAATAGAACACTATTTTTTAATAACTTGAAAATTTTAGTTCTTATAATTAAGAATTTAACTGTTGCCGGAAATTTGCCAGGCTAGCTGGATGCAAAAAGAAAAAAAAAAAAAAAAAAAAAAAAAAAAAATTGGCTAATATATATATATATATATATATATATATATATATATATATATATATATATATATATATATATATTATATATATATATATATATATATATATATATATATATATATATATATATATATATATTATATTTTGTGAGGTTTATAACCTTGTGCATCCCATTTCCACAGGTGGTGTGTGTATGACCCAGCCAGAATTCTTTCTTGCTTTCCTGCTTTATAGCTTGTGTGCAGTGTGGCATGTGATCTTAAGCTTATTGATGTGCATGTCCTGTAAAAGCTAAGTTTCTGAACATATGATATGATGATCATATGTTATCTTTTTTTTATTATTTTTTTCAAATATTTAATTTTTCTTTCCAGAGATTGTTGAAAGTATATGTGTCATAAATATTAAAATAAGTAATTGGTAATTGATAGATAGTTGTGGTAATTGACTTTAATATACTGTCAAACTTTGATATAGTTCTGTTAAATATCTAAAATACCATTGAATACACAGACGAGCCCTTAATTCTGAAAGTGGTAATTATTCAATTTAGGTTTCATTGTTTCAAAACATAAATGGTTCTTGTTATATATCATGTAAAAATAAATAATGCACAATTCCATTACATATATTCATGTTTTTTGACGGTAACTACAGTTCATATCTTGGAGTTAAACTTCGTTGATTGGATTTCATATCTTGGAATTCATGTTCGTTTACTGGATTTCATAAATTGGATTTTGTATTCAGGACGACCTCATATATTGGATTGCATATTCTGGATCTCGTATCTTTTTCATATAATTTCTATCTTAATAGTGGAAGATAATTATCCAGACGTGCCGTAAATTAATTATTTACAGTGGTGATATCCACTCCCGTCAACGTCAAAGGATTCAGCACTAAAAATAACATCAAATTTAAGTATTGCCTTGTATGATTTGATTAAATAATATCGTTTGGTGAGACATTCATTGTTAAGGGTTAAGCGAACTTATCCTCTGTAATTTGAATTTGTTTCACTGAGATAGGTTTTAATTTCCGTTAATTGGGATTATACATATAATGATAGAATCGATAATCCTTATTGTATATAAAACTGAAAACTAAATAAATTTATCTATATTCCGTAAAACTTAAATTGATAATCTGTAAAAATAAAAATTTATAATTTATATAAATAAAATCATATAGCCTATGTGAATCTTTGCATTGACCCGGTAGATAGTTACAATATCCTGAGATTCGAACTCATTAACCTGTTTTTTTTTGTCAGATAATTACAAAAAATAAAAAAAAAATCAAATTTAACAATACGTAAGGCAAGTCTAAAAGCAGACAGACTCGGTTGGAAACATTCGTTGTAATAATATCGACAAGGCTAGCCGAGTCGTATATATATATATATATATATATATATATATATATATATATATATATATATATATATATATATATATATATATATATATATATATATATATATATATATATATATATATATATATATATATATATATATATATATATATATACTTACTAGAAGAATTTATGGAGATGAACCAAAGGTAAATGTGAGAAATTACGTCTAGATTCATCAAGGACTTTCCTTTTTTGCTCTTCATATAAAGTCGTCGAGAGCATAGTTTCCCAGTGCCTATATATATATATATATATATATATATATATATATATATATATATATATATATATATATATATATATATATATATATATATATATATATATAATATATATATATATATTCTGTCTAAATAAAATAAAATTAAGAAAAAAAAATATTAAGAGTCGGTATTATGAGTCAAGGACGGAAGGACTGAAGTCTACCGTATTTATAAATTTTCCTTCTCAGTTTTAAAATAGCGTTCAAACTCGAAGGTTGATTTTTTTTTTTCTCTAACTCAAAATTTTTTTTTATACATAGATATGTGATTGTAAATATGATATATATATATATATATATATATATATATATATATATATATATATATATATATATATATATATATATATATATATATATATATATATATATATATATATATATATATATATATATATATATATATATATATATATATATATATATATATATATATATATATATATATATAT
>SEYY01005186.1:0-11379 GCA_009176605.1 Armadillidium nasatum | reverse complement strand
ATTTTTTCTGCTGTTCAAATAATCTAGAAACTTTTTTGCCGCCACTTCTATCTGGCGCGCGGGGCATGCAATACCCCTGCCCAGCTCTAGTTCAGCCTCTGCCTAGAGCTTTTCGCCATCACCCTCCAACCCAAAATTTCATTGTGAAGGATTCTTGTGACATATATAGCCGTAAGATGGTCAGGTGGGAAACATTTCTGAAATTTCTTGATTTCACCGGAATACCCATATTATATAATATATATATATATATAATATATATATATATATATAATATATATATAATATATATAATATATTATTAAATAAAAGTAGAACTTATCCAAGAATAATTAATTAAATTGAAAAATATATCGATATATATCGAAGTACATCGTGTGTAAGCCTAACTTCGTAATGTCGTGGTATCTGACACATAGTCGATGTATGTGCGGTAAATGCGTTTTAGTCGCCGTGAGCGAGGTGGAAAAAGATATGTCGTGAAAACGTAATATAGCCGCGTATGTGTGTGTGTGTGTGAATGATAATAATTATGATTTGTGATGTGTGTGTGTGTGTAGGTGTTTGTATATGTTAACAATCTATTATATAATAATAATAATAAATGATAATAATAAATAATATTTAGTGAAATTTTTATGTTTAGTGAAAAGACCTAAAAACAGTTACTATGGAAACATGTTTATGTGTGTGTGTGTGTGTGTGTGTGTGTGTGTGTTCTTAATATCCGCGAGTGAACTGAGGAGGTGAAGTAGGGTGATGGTAACCCCCACGCCTATTATATATATATATATATTATATTATATGTATTATTTCATCAATATTGGTATATACCTATATATGAATAATTATTACTAACTTTTTTTTTTTTTTTGCTGAGGAAGGCTGATGCGGGAGTAAGCTGGGTAAGGGTAAGATCATGGGATACCCCGACGCCATTATTTATTTATTTATTTTTTTTTTTATTATTTTTTTATTTTATATTTTTTTTATTTTTTTTTATTTTTATTTTTTTTTTTATTTTATTTTATTTTTAATTTATTTTTTTTTTTTTTTATTTATTTTTATTTTTTTTTACTTTTTATTTTTATTTTTATTTTTTATTTTCATTTTTTATTTTCTAATACTGTTATTATTTTATTATTTATTTAAAATATCCCCCAAGTGAAACACCTTGTGAGCTGTGTTTTTTAACAAGCTTCCTCGGTATGGAGGGTGCATGCCCCTGCTGAACGGCTGGGTGAATGGTTAACTGTGTGGAGTGCAGGGCTATAGGACGTCGATTCAGCCAATCATAATTAAGCCCCTCTCAATGTAAGCTTTTATGACATGATTTCGGCCTAATACTACGATGTACCTGTGTTGATGCGAGTCCCCGATAGATGGTGATGGATCCTTATGTTGAAGCGAATCCTGAGGGCCTGGGTGCGGTAATGTGGGAAGTGATTCCCTGCGAAGTGCAGCGTGTTTTAACACGTGTTCAATAATTATTATTTCATAATAATTTTATAAATTAACTTTTAATTAATTAATAACTATTATTTTTTCACCCAACCCCGTATATATAAATATATTATTTATTAAATACATTATTTTCTTTTAATTTTTTTCCCGGATACCTTGGAACTTCGTCTCAGGGTATGGGGACCCATCCTGGGCGTCCGTAGGGCCCACTAGTATATATATATATATATATATATATATATATATTTTTTTTTTTTTTTTATGTCTCCTCCGGTGGGCAAAGGCCAGGAGGCCTACCAAATTCCACCGGAGTTGGAAAAGGTCTATAATCATGGTCGATGGTGGCCGACGTGTCCAGACACACGGCGTTTGAAAGTATGCAAGTCAAAGGAAGTTGGGAAACAGATGAAGGGAGTGTGTTCCAGACTTTACCAGTAGAGTAATGTAAGACTGAGCAAGCGGTTAAGTCTGGGGTCGGAGAGTTGGACAGAGAAAGGATGAGAATGTGTAGAAAGGCGTGTCGCACGAGCTCTTCTCAATGGAGGAGGTATGCAACGAGAGAGTTCAGAAGAGCAGTGTCTGTTGTAATAGTGATAGTAAAGAGAGAGTGACGCAACAATTCGACGGCAGAAAGAGATTGAAGAGAGTTAGGTAAGAGTAGGAGAGTTGATGAGACGAAATGCCCTTGACTCCACCTTCTCTAAGAGAGCTGTATGTGTGAACCACCCAGATGTGCGAAGCATACTCCATACAGGACGAACAACACCCCTATACAGAGCAAGCAACTGGGTGGCGTGAAGTAATTCTGAAGGCGCCTCAGAACACCCAACCTCTTAGAAGCTTGTTTAGAAAGAGAAGTAATGTGATCTTTCCAAGAAAGATCGCGAGAAAAAGAAACACCAAGAAATATTAAGGACAGATGAAGGCTTGAGTTGTGTGTTTTGAAGAAGATATCATAGTTGTGTGGAAGATTGTGTCGAGTGGAGAGATGGAGGAACTGAGTTTTTGAGGCATTGAAAACAACCATGTTTTCTCTGCCCCAATTTGAAATACGGGAAAGATCAGAGGTTAGTTGTTCCAAGGCTACCCTTCTCGAGTCTATCAACTGCTGTTGGGTGGGACGTTTTTCAAAATGGAAGGAATAATGAAGGGTGGAGTCATCAGCATAGGAGTGGATAGGAGATGAGGTGATGGAGAGAAGGTCATTAATGAAGAGTAGAAAAGTGTTGGTGATAGTACAGAACCCTGAGGAACACCACTATTAATAGATTTAAAGGATGAACGGTGGCCGTCTACAACAGTTGCTATAGAACGACCGGAAAGGAAATTAGCGAGAAGATCACAGAGAGAAGGATAGATACCGAAAAGAGGGAAGTTTAGAAATCAAAGCTTTGTGCCAGACTCTATCGAAGGCTTTCGATATGTCCAGCGCGACAGCAAAAGATTCACCGAAATGCCGAATAGCGGAGGACCAAGATTCAGAGAGAAGGGAAAGAAGATCACCTGTAGAGCGTTTCTTACGAAAGCCATACTGGCGATCAGAGATAAGATTAGAAGAATTGAGATGCTTCCAAATCTTCCTGTTAAGGATAGATTCGAAAACTTTAGAGAGAACGGAGGTCAAAGAAATAGGACGGTAGTTGGAGGGTTGAGAGGGGTCCCCCAATTCTTCGGCACAGGTTGAATGAGCGCACGTTTCCAGCAAGAAGGGAAGGTTGAAGTAGATAGACAAAGACGAAATAGTTTACCGAGGCACGGTGCAAGCTCGGAAGCACAAGTTTTGAGAACCACAGGAGGAATACCAATCAGGACCGTACGCCTTCTTAGTATTAAGCTCAGAGAGAGCAGAAATGACATCTTTAGAAGAAATTCTAATTTTAGGCGTAATTGAGTTAGAGGGGGTTGAAGGAGGAGGAATAGCTCCGGAATCGTCTAAGGTTGAATTAGAGGCAAAAGTTTGAGCAAAGAGTTCAGCTTTAGAAGAAGGTAAAACAGCAGTTGTGCCGTCGGAAGATATTAAAGGAGGGAAAGAGGAAGAAGCAAAGTTAGAGTTGACATTTTTTGCAAAATGCCAGAAAGAACGTGAAGAAGAGGAACCAGAAAGATTATTGCATTTTTTACGGAGAAAGGAGTTTTTAGTGTTACGAAGGATAGATTTTGCACGATTCCGGGATGAAATATAAGTAGCGTGAGTTTCAGGAGTTTGAAGACGACGGTAATCCCTGAAGGCAGCATCCCTGCGGCGGATAGCACGAGAACAAGCAGAGTTAAACCAAGGTTTATTAGGTTTAGTAGAAGGGAAAGAATATGGAATGTATGCCTCCATGCCAGAGAGAATCACCTCGGTAATGCGTTCTGCACACTCCGAGGGATCCCTCCCACGGAAGCAATAATCATTCCACGGGAAATCAAAGAAGTACGACCGCAAGTCCGACCAGCTTGCGGCACCGAAGTGCCACAAGCGTTTCCTTTCCGTAGAAGGGGGGTCTTTCCTGCGGAAGACTTGAAGAGATAGGAGAGGATACAGAGATAAGAAGATGATCGGAGGAACCCAGAGGAGGAAAGAGTTTAACAGTATAAGGAGAAGGATTAGAAGTTAGGAAAAGGTCTAGAACGTTGGGTTCATCTCCAAGACGATCAGGGATACGAGTAGGGAGCTGCACCAACTGCTCAAGGTCGTTTTGGATAGCGAAAAGGAAGGCACGTTCACCAGTTGTATCATGAGAACTAGAAGAAAGCCATTGGCGGTGGTGAACATTGAAATCACCTAATATGATGATTTCAGAGAAAGGAGAAGAAGAGAGAATGTGCTCTATTTTGGAGTTTAAATAGTCGAAGAATTTAGCATAGTCAGTAGAATTAGGAGATAAATAAACTGAACAAATGAATTTAGTCGTAGAGTGGCAAGAGAGCCTAAGCCATAAGGTGGAAAATTCGGAAGACTCCAAATTAGAGACACGAGAACAAACGACATCGTTTCGCACATATGCACAACAAACGCCTTTGGCTGAAAATTGAGGATAGAGACAGTAGGAGGAAACAGAATAGGGTTTGCTATCAGAATGCTCAAACATCTGAGTTTCGGTCGAGAATAAGAGGTGAGGTCTAGAAGAAGAGAGGTGATGTTCAACAAAGTGGAAATTAGAGTGCAGACCGCGAATGTTGCAGAAATTAATGAAAAAAATAGACCGTGCATCAGGACAAGCCGGCGGCCGAGTCCTGGTGGCACCAACCCCATCACCGGAGGCCACCAACTCCCAAGTGGTGATGGGGGAAGGGGTGGATGAGGGGCTATTTTTGGAAGCCGCCCCCCGTGGCTTCTCCGAGGCTACCGAAGTTGACGCCATTTTTTGATTTTATTTTAATTATTTTTAAGATGTGTTAGAAATGTTTTATGTATGTAAAGGAGAGCCACTCCGTGTAGATAGAAGGTGAGCGCGAAAGGGAGCGAACCATTGGGCACCGGGATGAGATAGGAGTACCTTTAACATCCCGTATACCCAACAGGGGGTAATCTCATCGCTTCGGGAGCGCTACTTCCCTCCCCGTATATATATATATATATATATATATATATATATATATATATATATATATATATAATTTTTATTTTTATTTTTATTTTTTATTTATTTATTTATTTATTTATTTTCGGGCTACCTTAGGGCACACCGGTGGCCACGTGAACCTCCGGCGGCCACGCGAACCCCCGGAGGTCATGCGACTCCCCGGCAGACCCTGGTTGGATGGTGGGTATATATATATATATATATATATATATATATATATATATATATATATATATATATATATATATATATATATATATATATATATATATTTTTTTTTATTTATTTATTTATTTATTTAAATTTTTTTTTTTTTTAGGTATATATATATATATATATATATATATATATATATATATATATATATATATATATATATATATATATATATATATATATATATATATAATAATAATAATAATAATAATAATAATAATAATATTTATTTATTTATTTTTATTTTTTATTTATTTATTTATTTATTTATTTAATATTTATTTATTTATTTTTTGGGGGGTTGGGGGTCACCCCGGGGCCTTAGAAACACCTTAAAATACCCTTGAGCTTCGCTCCAGGGCTAAAAGCTCCCTGGGGCGTAGCCCTAGGAAGTCCCAGTCCCTGGGACCACGCCCCCTCTTAGACCACGCCCATGTTTGCCATATGGTTGCCCTACTACTATTGATTTATTGTGTCAACGATTTGGACGAGTTATAAAAAAAAGTTGTCGGCCCTTTGACCGGCGCTATACCCAAATCGTCGACAGGAAAAGTAGTCGACAGGTCAAAGGGCCGACACTTTTGAAAAAAATGTGTCGATCACTTTTCTTTTCAATTTCAACGTGTCGACGTTTTGGACACATGTGAAAAAAAATGTGTCGGCTGTTTGACCAACATCGTATTTTTTTTTTATTTCGATACAATCGATACGTAAGCCTATTTTTTAAATTTTATTATTATAATAATTATGAATAGTTTTTTTTTATTTTTAATATATTATTTTAGTAGATGCATGGCACACGAACATTTGTCTACGGGGGCTCTGCCCCCCGTACCCCCGACCCGTGAGTGATGATGATATATATCTTTCCATTAATCGATATCGATTTATAGTGTCGACGATTTGGACGAGTTGTAAAAAAAAGTTGTCGGCCCTTTGACCTTACCAAAAAAAGTTGTCGACGTTTTGGACAAGTGAGAAAATTTTGTTAATGTTTTTTTCAAAAGTGTCGGCCCTTTGACCTGTCGATTACTTTTCCTGTCGACGATTTGGGGTAATCCCGCTTTGACCTCACCAAAAAAAAGTTGTCGACATTTTGGACAAGTGAGAAAATTTTATTAATAACGTGTCGGCCCTCTGACCTGTCGACCATTTTTCCTGTCGACGAATTGGGGTATTCTCCTTCATTTTTGTGTTTTAATTTTTTGATTTTAGAAGAAAAATTGGGGAATACCCTATATGTTCGTGTGCCATGCATTTACTAAAATAATAAAAATTAAAATTTTATATTTATAATTATTATAATAATAAAAATAAAAATAGGCTTACATATCGATTGCGGGATTACCCCAAATCGTCGACAGGAAAAGTAGTCGACAGGTCAAAGGGCCGACACTTTTGAAAATAACATTAACAAAATTTTCTCACTTGTCCAAAACGTCGACAACTTTTTTTGTAAGGTCAAAGGGCCGACAACTTTTTTTTTATAACTCGTCCAAATCGTCGACACTATAAATCGATATCGATTAATCGAAAGATATATATCATCATCACTCACAAATGTTCGTGTGCCATGCATCTACTAAAATAATATATTAAAAATAAAAAAAATCTATTCATAATTATTATAATAATAAAATTAAAAAATAGGCTTACGTATCGATTGTATCGAAATAAAAAAAAATACGATGTTGGTCAAACAGCCGACACATTTTTTTTCACATGTGTCCAAAACGTCGACATGTTGAAATTGAAAAGAAAAGTGATCGACACATTTTTTTAAAATGTGTCGACCCTTTGACCCGTCGACTACTTTTCCTGTCGACAATTTGGGTATAGCGCCATCGATTGTATTGATATAAAAAAAATACGATGTTGGTCAAACAGTTGACACATTTTTTTTTCACATGGGGCCAAAGCGTCGACACGTTGAAAGTGAAGAGAAAGACAGCCGACAGATTTTTCTCAAAAGTGTCGACCCTTTCACTTGTCGGCTATTTTCCCTGTCGGCATTTGGGTATAGCACCGAAAAATTTTTACTTGGGCACCTGGAGATCCTCTTCTAATTACCTGACTGCACATGTTACATTTCGCTCTTTCTAGCCTATCCTGAAACATTGCAAAGTACTCCCATACTGCTGAAGCTGATCTTTTACTGAAAATAATGTAGCTAATACAAGTTTGATAAACAGCAATAAAATAAAAAATATATAATATATATATATATATATATATATATATATATATATATATATATATATATATATATATATATATATATATATATATATATATATATATATATATATATATATATATATATATATATATATAACAGGTTATATTGATAATTTTATATCTTACATTTTTTCAAACTTTAACTTAGGGTCTTACCTAAGTAAACCTGTTGAATCAATATTGCGAATCAAAATTTTTTTTTTTTTTTTTTTTAATTTTTGTACTTTTTATAAACTTTTATTACACAAAATCTGTAATTTTCTGAAATTTTTTCGGAGAAAATGCATACGATCAATAATTTAAGTGAATGTTCGCTGTTCCATTCCTTCCTTATAATTAAATAAATCTCAATTAAAAATATATATAATTTTCATAACCAAAATTTTAGTAACCCCGGCCCCGACCTCCACCCCGGAAAAATTACAGCCCCTGTCGGTTTCCTGTATATATATATATATATATATATATATATATATATATATATATATATATATATATATATATATATATATATATATATATATATATATATATATATATATATATATATATATATATATATATATATCCTCCGGTGGGAAAAGGCCGGAGGCCTGTCTAATTCAACTGGAACTGGGAAAAATCCTATCACGGCCGGAGGAGGCCGACATGGCCAGATACACGGCGTTTGAAAGTATGCAAGTCAAAGGAAGTTGGGAAAACAGATAAAGAAAGTGTGTTTCAAACTTTAATTGCAGAGTATATGTAAGATTGAGCATAGTCTGGGGTCTGAGAGTTGGACAGAGAAAGGATGAAACTGTATAGAAAGGGGTTTCGCTAATATACGACGGGAGAGTGCAGAAGACAAGTGTCTCTTGTAATAGCGATAGTATAGAGTGACTCAACATTTCGACGGGCAGAAAAAGAATGGAGAGAGTTAGTAAGAACAGGAGAATTAGTGAGACCAAAATCCCTAGACTCCACCTTCTCAAAGAGAGCTGTATGAGTGGAACCACCCCAGATGTGTGAAGCATACTTCATACAGGGGTGAAGAAACACCCCTATAAAGAGAAAGCAACTGGGGAGGTGTGATGAAGTTCTGAAGGCGCCTCAGAACATCTAACCTCTTAGAAGCTTGTTTAAAAAGAGAAGTAATGTGATCTTTCCAAGAAAGATCACGAGAAAAAGACACACCAAGAATATTAAGGAGAGATGAAGGTTTGAGTAGTGTTTTTTCGAAGAAGAAATCATAGTTGTGTGGAAATTTGCGTCCAGTAGAGAGATGGAGGAATTGAGTATTTGAGGCATTGAAAACGACCATCTTTTCTCTGCCCTTATTTGAAATGCGAGATAGATCAGAGGCTAGTTTCTTCAAGGCCACCCTCCTTGCGTCAATTTACTGTTGTTGGAAAGGGCGCATTTCAAACTGAAAAGAGTAATGAAGGGTGTAGCCATCGACATAGGAGTGGATAGGAGATGAAGTAATAGAGAGAAGGTCAATAATGAAAAGCAGAAAAAGTGTTGTTCCCTGAGGAACACCACTATTAATAGATTTAAGGGAAGAACGCTGGCCGTCTATAACAGCTGCTATAGAACGGCGGAAAGGAAATTAGAGAGATCACAGAGAGAAGGATAGATACCGAAAGAGGGAAGTTTGGAAATCAAAGCTTTGTTCCAGACTCTATCGAAGGCTTTCGATATGTCCACGGCAATAGCAAAGGATTCACCTAAATGCCGAAGAGTGGAGGACCAAGAGTTTGAGAGAGCGCGAGAACAGGCAGATTTAAAGTAAGGTTTGCTATAGAGAATCACCTCGGTAATGCGTTCTGCGCACTCCGAGGGACCCCTCCCATGGGATCAAAAATCATTCCACGGGAAATCAAAAAAGTACGACCGTAAGTCCCACCAGATCGTGGCACCAAAATGCCACAAACGCTTCTATTTAATAGAAGGGGGTCTTTCCTGTGGAAGTCTTGAAGAGATAGAAGAGGATATAGAGATAAGAAGGTGATCGGAGGAACCCAGAGGAGGAAAGAGTTTAATAGTATAAGGAGAAGGATAAGATGATAGAAAAAGGTCTAGAATGATGGGTTCTTCTCCAAGACGATCAGGGATACGAGTAGGGAGCTGCACCAACTGCTCAAGGTCGTTTTGGATAGAGAAATGGAATGCACTTTCAGTAGCTGTATCATGAGAACTAGAAGAAAGTCATTGGCTGTGGTGAACATTGAAATCACCTAATTTAATGATTTCAGCGAAAGGAGATGAAGAGAGGATGTGCTCTATTTTGGAGTTTAAATAGTCGAAGAAATTAAGTTTAGTCAGTTAGAATTAGGAGATAAATAAACAGAACGAATAAATTTAGTCGTGAGAGCCTGAGCTAGAAGGAAAAAAATTGGGAAGACTCCGAATTAGAGACACGAGAACAAACGACATTGTTGCGCACATATGCACAACAACCGTTTTTGGCTGAAAATTGAGGATAGAGACAGTAGGAGGAAACAGAATAGGGTTTGCTATCAGAACGCTCAAACATCCGAGATTCGGTCAAGAACAAGAGGTAAGAGGTGAGATCTGGAAGAAGAGAGGTGATGTTCAACAAAATGGAAATTGGAGTGTAGACCGCGAATGTTGCAGAAATTAATGAAAAAATAGACCGTTCTTCAAGACAAACCGGATGGAGATTCCTGTTGGCACCAACCCCATCACCGTAGGTCCCCAACTCCCAAGTGGTGATGGGGAGGGGGTGCATGAGTGGCTATTTTTGGAAGCCGATCCCCGTGGCTTCTCCGAGGCTACTGATGTTGACGCCATTAATTTTTTTTTTTTTTTAAATAAAAGAGTGTGTATATAAGTGTTTTATGTGTGTGTGAAAGAGAGCCTTTATATATATATATATATATATATATATATATATATATATATATATATATATATATATATATATATATATATATATATATATATATATATATATATATATTATATTTTATTTCACCTCTGGTGGGCAAAGGCCAGAGGCCTACCAATATTCCACCAGAGTTAGGGGGAAAGTCGGGAACATGGTCTAATTAAAGGCCGACATGACCTGATACACGGCGTTTGAAGGTAGCTAAGTCATAGGAAGTTGGGAAAATAGATGAGGGAAGTGTGTTCCAGACTTTACCAGTAGAGTACATGTAAGATTGAGCATAGCGGTTAAGTCTGGGGTTAGAGAGTTGGACAGAGAAAGGATGAGACTGTGTTGAAAGACGAGTCGCATGAACATTTCTCAGTGGAGGAGGTATGCGACGAGAGAGCTCAGAAGAGCAGTGTCCATTGTAATAGCGATAGTAAAGAGAGAGTGACGCAACATTTCGACGGGCAGAAAGAGATTGGAGAGAATTAGTGAGAGCAGGAGAGTTGATAAAGCGAAAAGCTCTAGACTCTACCTTTTCCAGGAGAGCTGTATGAGTGGAACCACCTCAGATGTGTGACGCATACTCCATACAAGGGCGAACAACACCCCTATACAGAGCAAGCAACTGGGGTGGTGTGAAGAAATACTGAAGGCGCCTCAGAACACCCAACCTCTTAGAAGCTTGTTTAGAAATAGAGGTAATGTGATCTTTTCAAGAAAGATCACGAGAAAAAGAAACACCTAGAATATTAAGGAGAGATGAATGTTTGAGTTGCGTGTTTTCGAAGATATCGTAGTTGTGTGGAAGATTGTGGTGAGTAGAGAGATGGAGGAATTGAGTTTTTGAGGCATTGAAAGCAACCATGTTTTCTCTGCCCCAATTTGAAATGAGAGATAGATCAGAGTTTAGTTGCTCCAAGGCCACCCTCATTGCCTCTATTAACTGTTGCTGGGAGGGGTGCCTTTCAAAATGAAAAGAGTAATGAAGGGTGGAGTCATCAGCATAGGAGTGGA
>SEYY01005185.1:35000-40000 GCA_009176605.1 Armadillidium nasatum | reverse complement strand
CATTTTTTATAAAAAGGTCACATTTATAGGACATTGACCTATTAAAGTTGAGGAACATTCTATGAAAATTTTTCCTAGGATTCGCATAAAGGAGATATAGACAGCTCTTTCAATGATATGAGTCAATCAATCCCACCTTTGTTTCCACAGGTAGCAACAATAGATGTGTTTTTCCCATTTGTGCATAAAATTATCTGTTGGTAATTTTAGCATTCATTCAAATTTGGGTGGTTACCAGAATGTAAATTAGCAAGAATAGTAGGGAAAAGTTTACGATAGGATTTCCGAAAGAAATGAAATGAAATAATATGGCGAGTGTTACAAGCTCTTAGAGGTGGCGATATTCTTTCATCCAGACTCATCAAAAAAAAAAAAAAAACTTTTATCAATATTTTAATTTGGAAGATTATTTACCAATACATATAATTTTGAACTCTGAATGATAACCCGACCTCCATTCTTTAGAATCCTTATATATTTTAGCACCAAACTCCAAATTTAAATGAAAATTTGCACTCTGAAAATATTTTGATATTGCAGTAGAATTTTGAAATCTGGTCGTACTTTTCACTATTTACTTTATATATATATATATATATATATATATATATATATATATATATATATATATATATATATATATATATATATATATATATATATATAATATATATATATATATATATATATATAATGATTTTTCATTTATTTATTAAATAATTTTTATGTAAACATTTTTTTCTTTATATTTTATATATATATATATATACTTATATATATATATATATATATATATATATATATATATATATATATATATATATATATATATATATATATATATATATATATATATATATATATATATATATATATATATATATATATATATATATATATATATATATATATATATATATATCTGGTTAGTATTCTTCTAACCATTATATAAAAATTTAGTAGTATTTCATTTTCGCAATACCATTCGAGGACCTTCTCTTTAATATTAATAGTATATTCATAAATAGTACATTCATAGTAGTTCCGGAAAACTGTGAATTTAAACATCTACTTTTGTAATTTTGCTAATTTTAACATCACACATTGTTAATCTTTAAAATTTAAAAAAATTTTGTTTTTCAAAACTTTAAAAAGAAATATATTTGAAATATAATTTAGTATTTGAAAGGTCAGCTGAAAGTTAAGGGTCATTCATTATTTAAAAAAAAGCACGAACCTGATAAAGGAAAATAATTTTTTTTTTTTTATTTTATTTTTTTTATTTTAAAGAAAATAAAAAGCATTATAAACCCTTAATTCAATTTACTGCTTCCCGAGAACATTTTATTCTTGTTTTATGATCCAAAGGAGCATTTGGAAAATAATGTAACATAAAACAAATATTCCAACTTTTTCTACCTTTTTCTAAGAAAATATAAATAAATAAAATTATAATACAATTTGTATAACATGTGTTTTGAGATAGAAATGTATAGGCATCTTGCGGACAATCTGAAGCAATTGCCATAAAAGTAAATTTGGTTAAGTGGGAACCGAAGATTAAAATGAGAAAGATGAATGATTTTCCTTTTGTCTTTGCCAGAGTTTCAAAATATTTCACTTTCGCAAGTTTATAAAAAACAATATTTTCTCCATTATGTTTTATTTCTAATAAAATTAAACTCTTTTTAAAACAACTATCTGTTCAAAATATACACTCTAATTTTTATCATGCTCATTTCAAACATGCCAGAGTGAACTTCGTAAAATTGAACTCTATATTTTTTTTTTTTTTAAACTTTGATTACTTCATATTATATTACCATTTAATTTTCTTATTTTCTTCAACAGATTTGAATGTAAGCAATGTAAGCATTTTTGGACCTAACATAAACACTAAATTATCATGGAAGACTCCATTATTTCGTTTGCCACGAAAGTTTCAAAGGAGCTTAGGATTCTGTTCAGGTTGTAATAATAATTTAATCTTCTCACAGTCACTACAGCTAAACAAAGGTCTTATTTTTGAATGGAATATTGAATTTTTTTTTATGAACCACTAATGCTGTTCAATGCAGGCGAATCAGCAATTCTAAGAGTGAGTTCATTTTGAACTGGTACTAGAACGAGATTTGTGAAGAGCAGATGTCTGAAGTGAGCCAATGTTTTTACTCTCAAACAAGAGAGTATGAAAAGATTAAGGGAAATGATTAAAAACCTGACAAGAGAGATGGAAAGAGACAATTTTTAGAGATGTGCAAAGATCTTGGTAGCGACTGTGGATACCTTGGTAGAGACTGTGGATACCTTGGTAGAGACTGTGGATACCTTGGTAGCGACTGTGGATACCTCTGCTGGAAGAATGCCTTTTTCAGTTTCGTACTTCACAGGAAGCAGCTTTTATCTCCAGTCACCAGAGAAGCATTTCTGTCTATAGCCTTTGAATCCCAAAAGTAACTGAGTATTGTTATCTGAAGATGGAATGATGCCATGGGTAGATACTGGAACAGGTTCCTGTAAGAACACTGCAAAAATTGTCCTAACGATCGTTGACAAGGGGTAAAAATGTCATAACAAATTTTTTGTTATTTTCTTATTAGAAAATAAATTGGTGAAGCGACTTTCTTATGCTTTACATATCTTTTTTTCCATTGAAAATTTTACTGTGATATTTTAGCCACTTGTCCCAACGATTCGTTAGGACAATTTTTGCATGAATAGAATTTAGTCAGTTTTTTCATTTCCTGAGATGCCAACGTAAAAAGGTATTAAACAGAAGAAAATTATATATATATATATATATATATGATATATATATATATATATATATATATATATATATATATATATATATATATATATATATATATATATATATATATATATATATATATATATATATATATATATATTATTATTCCAACTTTTAGGTTTGCCTACGTGCTATCCCTCCATGGTTCAAAGTAATCATACCAAGTCAACGTACCAAGACCAACCTTATTACACTTATTGCAAATTTTTGTGTATAACTCTAAATAAACTTCCTCTTTTTGTATTTTTGATATGATTCTCTCAGAAGCCTTTAACTATTTTTAGAGCTTTTAATATTGGCATCACTTCTTTCTTTTCCTTGTACGCCAGTCTACTATCTGGGTACCTTAATCGTTTGTGACACCTACATCTACTAATATGCATTTTCTTGTTGGCTTGCCTATGATATGAAAGTTGGTCTATTATAATTTCGAGAAAAAGATCTATGTAGATTATCCAAATCATATTTAGTGCATTAATACTTTATTGTTTCTATTTTTTAACTTAAGATATTCTATTCAGGTTTTAGTATTCTTTTAACTCTTTTTTTTTATGTTATCCTTTCTTGCTTCCTCATTCATGCATTATTTCGGATACCATCTTCTCTTATTAATAAAATACTAAGTAAATATTTGTTTCTTACTTTCTTTTATTTCTGGTTTATTTATACTCATATGTTTTCTACATTTATCTATCTCTATTTATCTAGAACTATTTCTAACACTTTTAGTCAGTTTAAAGTTCACTTTAATATCTGTTTAAATCTATGTTCCTCCTTTCTATTTGATTTAGAAAATTTTCAATCATTCACATAAAAAAAAGGTGAGAGATAGTTTGACCTTTATTTCTCTTTTCCTCGAATCAATATATATTCGTTTTCAAGATTGTCAATCGTGGTACACAGGGTAAGGGGAGATGAAAGGATTGAGAACTAACACAAACAAAAAGGGGAATATAGTATTCATTTTGAATCTTTAATTCTTTTTATTTATATTTACTTTTTAAATTTTTAAAGCTTTTTTTTTTTCTAATCAGGAAGCTTTAAATTGATTTTCGATTTAGCTACTTCCTTTCCTGGCAACTTTTTGATTTTTCCTTCCTTTTTCCTATACATATTCAATCTTTCTTTCATTCATGAATGCGAAGCACTGCTACACGTCTTGCGGTAGTCAATCCCTGTCATCCATTAATTAAGTTCTTTCCTTTTATTATCCATTATCAATTTATTTCACAATTAGTTGTTCTTTAACTGTTTAATTTTGGCTCTATACCCAAAACGTCGACAGGGAAAATAGTCGATTGGTCAAAGGGCCGACACTTTTGAAAAAAACGTGTCGATCACTTTTCTTTTCAATTTCAACGTGTCGAGGCTTTGGCCACATGTGAAAAAAAATGTGTCGACTGTTTGACCAACATCGTATTTTTTTATATTCGATACAATCGATATGTAAGCCTATTTTCTTGATTTTATTATTATAATAATTATGAACATATATTTTTAATTTTTAATATATTATTTTAGTAGATGCATGGCACACGAACATTTGTCTACGGGGGCAGAGCCTCCGTACCCCCCAACCAGTGAGTGATGATGATATATATCTATCGATTAATCGATATCGATTTATTATGTCGACGATTTGGACGAGTAGCAAAAAAAAAAGTTGTCGGCCCTTTGACCTTACCAAAAACAAGTTTTCGACGTTTTGGACAAGTGAAAAAAAAAATTTGTTAATGACGTGACGGTCGCTTGTCTTGTCGACTATTTTCATTGTTGACCGTTTAGGATCCCGAAAAATTTTCAGCTACATCTTTATTGTACTCCGTTCATTGATTCAGACATTGGGTAAAAACCTCTGGTTAAAAGTTGCAAATTATGTGATGACATCTTTTGAGTCTTTTTTTTTTATTTTATTTTACTTTTTTTTCTGCACATCACCACCACTCACGGGCAAAGCCCTATTCAAGGAGGGGGTGTTAAAAGAATAAAAATGAAAGTAAAAGAGCACAAAATCCAAAAAAAATAAAAACCACCCCTACAGTACCCACCTTAATACTAATTCTGTTTTGAGTCTAAATTTACTTGAGTCATTCATTTCTTTACTCTCTAGTATTACACTGTATAAAAGTACACTACGAAGCATGTATTAATTTTTTTATTTATTTTTTTTACACATCACCACCACTCA
>SEYY01005185.1:17500-27500 GCA_009176605.1 Armadillidium nasatum | reverse complement strand
CAAAGGTCAAAGGCCTACTAAAATTACATTAGAATTAAGGGGAATGTCGGTAACCTGGTCAAATTAAAGGCCGACATGACCTGATACTCGGCGTTGGAAGATGCATAGGTCATAGCAAGTTGGAAAATTTGATGAAAGAAGTGAGTTCCAGACTTTACCAGTAGAGTGCATGTAAGACTGAGTATAGCGGTTAAGTCTGGGGTCAGAGAGTTGGATAGAGAAAGGATGAGACTGTGTAGAAAGACAAGTCACACGAGCCCTTTTCAATGGAGGAGTTATGCAACGACAGAGTTCAGAAGAACAGAGTCCCTTGTAATAGCGATAACATAGAGAGAGTGACGCAACAATTCGACGGGCAGAAAGAGACTGGAGAGAATTAGTGAGAGCAGGAGAGTTGATAAGGTGAAAAGCCCTAGACTCCTCCTTTTCTAGGAGAGCTGTATGAATGGAGCCACCCTAGTTATGTGAGGTGTACTCCAAACAGGGACGAATAACACCCCTATACAGTGAAAGTAACTGAGGTGGAGTGAGGAAATGCTGCAGGCGCCTCAGAACACCCAACCTCTTAGAAGCTTATTTTGAAAGAACATTAATGTCATCTTTCTAAGAAAGATCACGAGAAAAAGAAGCACCAAGAATATTAAGGAGATGAAGGTTTGAGTTGTGTGTTTTCGAAGAAGATATCATAGTTGAGTGGAAGATTGTGTCGAATAGAGATATGGAGGAATTGAATTTTTGAAAATTTGAAAACGACCATGTTTTCTCTGCTCTAATTTGAAATGCGAGATAGATCAAAGGTTAGTTGCTCCAAGTCCACCCTTCTTGCGTCTATTAACTGAGTGGATGGGAGATGAATTAATAGAGAGAAGGTCGTTAATGAAAAGCAGAATAAGAGTTGGGGATAGAACAGATCCTTGAGGAACACCACTATTAATATATTTATAGGATGAAACGTGGCCGTCTACAGCAGCTGCCATAGAACCACCTGAAACGAAATCAGAGAGAAGGCCAAAGAGAGAAGGATAGTATCCGAAAGAGGGAAGTTTGGAAATCAAAGCTTTGTGCCAGACTCAATCGAAAGCTTTCGATATGTCCAGTGCGACAACAAAAGATTCAACGAAATTTCGAAGAGCAGAGGACCAAGAGTCAGAGAGGAGGGAAAGAAGATCACCAGTAGAGCGTTTAAAACGAAAGCGATACTGGCGATCAGAGATAAGATTAGAAGAATTGAGATGTTTCCAAATCTTCCTGTTAAGGACAGATTCGAAAACTTTAGAAAGTACCTGGGTTAAAGAAATTGGACGGTAGTTAGAGTGTTGGGATGGGTCCCCCTTCCTCGGAACAGGCCGAATGAGCGCACATTTCCAGCAGGGAGGGAAGGTTGAAGTAGAAAGACAAACGAAATAGTTTACCAAGGCAGGGTACAAGTTCGTAAGCAAGTTTTGAGAACCACAGGAGGGATATCATCAGGACCGTATGCCTTCTTAGTGTTAAGCTCAGAGAGAGCAGAAATGACTTCTTTAGAAGAAATTACAATTTTAGTTATAAATGAGCTGGAGGGGGTTGAAGGAGAAGGAACAGCTTCGGAATCGTTTAAGGTTGAATTGGAGGCAAAAGTTTGAGCGAAGAGTTCAGCTTTAGAGGAAAGCTAATAGGCAGTTGAACCGTCAGAAGATACTAGAGGAAAAAAAGAATAAGAAGCAAAGTTAGAGTTGACATTTTTTGAAAAATGCAGGAAAGGCGCGAGAGGAAGAGGAACCATAAAGATTATTGTATTTTCTACGGAGAAAAGAGTTTTTGGTATCTCGAAGAATAGATTTTGAGCGATTCCGGAATGAAATATAAGTTGCGTGAGTTTCTGGAGATTGAAGACGCCGGTAGTCCCTGAAGGCATCATCCCTGCGGCGGATAGCACGAGAACAAGCAGAGTTAAACCAAGGTTTGTAAGGTTTACTAGAAGGGAAAGAATATGGAATGTCCGCCTCCATGCACACTCTGCACTCATCTTCCACAATATGACAGAGGAGCTATGAAAAGTACAGTTTAGATCAATTTTTCTCTAATCTGAAACCCTACAGTTATATATTATACCCTACAATTAGGAAATTTCCTCGTCAAATGCCCCTGTACGCCCAAGAAGAAGACTCTAAGCATACAGTGACACAGGGTCTTTCTGTTCATATGTCTTAAAAATTAAATTCTTATTATTAATGTTTATTGGAATCAGGTCATAAGTTTATTTGTTTGTTTGTTTCCCATAATATTTTTAATTAAAAAAGAAAACTGTTTTATTGATATTTGGCTTTATCTAATATTTGCTTAAATTTGATCATAGATCTTTTTCTTAATAAAATCGAAAAATCAAAATAGCAAAATCTAAAGTTTTTTTTTTTTTTTTTTTTTTTTTTTTTTTTTTTTTTTTTAGTAAGCTAGTAAGCAAATCTCTTAATATGATTTTTTTTCCTTTTAATTATCTTGAAAGCTTATCTTTAAGAGTAGATGATGTGAAGTCCTTTTAACTTCTGACGTCATCTTTTTTTTTCTTTTTTTCTCTCTCTTTCCTTGTCACTCTTCTTTTTTCTTTTTTCATATCCTTTTTCATTTCCTTTTTAGAAATATATTATATATATATTTTATTTAATTAAATATATATATATATATATATATATATAATATATATATATATATATATATATATATATATATATATATATATATATATATATAATATATATATATATATATATATATATATATATATATATATATATATATATATATATATATATATATTATATATATAATATATATATATATATATATATATATATATATATATATATATATATATATTATATATATTTATATATATAATATATATATATATATATATATATATATATATATATATATATATATATATATATATATATATATATATATATATATATATTATATATATAAATATATATATATATATATAATATATATATATATATATATATATATATATATATATATATATATAATAATATATATATATATATATAATATATATATTATATATATATATATATATATATATATATATATATATATATATATATATATATATATATATATATAATATAATAATAAATTAAATATTATTGCATCACGTTTATAAAAAGAAAATGTTCTTTGCCTGTATTTAAATTCTGTGAAATTGTTTCAAGAATAAACTTTTTTTTCCAAAAGTTTTGAAGTAATTTTTAGGATACAGGGTCTCCATAAAGTACTAAAAAATTTGCTGAAAATGTTCTTTTGAAAGCCGTCAGATTTTATGGAGACCCTTTACTTGTGAATGGAAAGCTTCTAGTCAGTTTATAACAAAGTTCTGGTTCTAGTTCTAGAATATAAGTATATGGTAGTTCTTCTCAATATTTTTTCTGGTTGCGATCAAATTTTTGGTAAACACTTCTTAAACAACCTATTTATTAAGATTAAAAAATATTTAAAAAATAAAATGGTAAATACAGTTAATTACATTTCATGCGATGGTTGAACTTCCTTTTTATCGGCTAGCGGTTTAATTCTCGGTTGTGTAGATGAAATTGTGTAAAGAAAATAATCTTCAAGGTTCAATCTACTTCGATGCTTTTTCTCTTTCTGATCAGAATTTGAGAAAAAATGATTCGCACAAATATGTTGCAGGAAATGAGAGTAGGATTTTAAGCGTCAATTCTGATAATGCTGGACAAGATATTTGTCGATTTATCTAAAACTAAATGAGTGTTAGCTATGTAAATTCACTTTTGGCCTCAAAACTATTACTCATTTCAATGAGTAATAGGTGGATATTTTGAAGAGTATTTGTAGCATCCTGGGAAATAGGATTTGTCATAATGGCAAATATTACTTTTTCATTTTCTCATGCTGGAAAATAATTTCTTACTTCATCAAATAAATTTTCCAAATACTCCTTTATAATGGGATACAAATTATCAACATTCTCAACCCCTTTTTTTGTGCATTCTTCGTGATTCACAGAGAGTTGGAAACGTGTACAATTTCTTTTTTTCAAATGTCTTGCAACAAAGATTTAATTTCATTTTGAATAATTGAAGAATTAGTTCCCTTCAGCGATACGTTAAAATTATTGAGGTTTTCTAAGATATCAACAAGGTACGACAATTATGTATATTCTCCATTTTTTTAAAAAGATTTAAATTCATTTGTTTGGGGAGAAAAAAATATTTCAAGCTCTCTTTTTAATTCAAATACTCTTCTTAATACTTTACCTCTTGAAAGCCGTCTTACTTCAGTATAAAATAAAAGTAAATCATACTGGGATCCTAATTTCTCTCACAGTATTTTAAAAGGTGCGTATTTAGTGGTCTGGATTTTATAAAATTTACAGCTTTAATAACCTGTAATAATGCTTTCAAAGACAAAGGCAAAGTTTTTGTTGCTAACACTTGTCGATGTAACATGCAATTAGTGAAGAATGTTTACTTTTGCCACAAAGCCTGAGTAATATCCAAGCATGGCAGGAGTGCCGTCTGTACAGACCCCACATAAATATCTTCAGTCTAAATAGAGAGAAGGCGTTAGAAGACTAAATGCAGCTTAATATTGCATTGTAAATTTGAAAATATTAATTTATTAAGTATTTAAGCTTAATAAACTTGAAAAGGAAGAATGTTCCTCACTGGGGAACCTACAGTCACTCCCGTAGCCTAGATAGGGAAGCACGGTGAATATTCTCCTACAATAGACGAGGAATGAACAAATGACAATATAAAAACAATTCAAAATGCTTTTCCTCTATCGAATGAATTGAGGCATATGCTTTGAAGGCACTTCTGAATAACCAATCATTTAAAATGTTGCTTACTGAAAGAAAAATCGTGATCATCCAGAGAAAAATCATAAAAAAAGGAAATACCAAGAATATTAAGAACAAAAGAAAATTTGAGTTGTATTGAAGTTTATATCTAATTGAGAGATGAAGGAACTGGCTTTTAGAGGCATTGGTAAAAACCCTATTTTCTTTCCTACAATTACAAATACGAGAAAGATCTGAATCTTCAAGCATTAACTACTCGATAGTGTGAGTTCTTCTTTCAAAGTAAAAAGAGTAATGAATGGCATAAGAGTGGATAGGAGATCATTAGTGATAAGTAGAAAAGGAAAAAAGTTGGGGAATAGAACAAAACCGAGAGGAACACTACTACTGATAGATTTAAAGCATGAACTGTGGTCGTCTAAAATATTTGTTATAGAATGACAGAAAACAAAATAAGAGAGAATTCCACATTGGAGGGTAGTCACAGAAAGAGAAAATTTCAGAAATCTAATTATTATTATTATTGGATTTTTTTATTAAAACTGTATAATTTTGTATGTGTCAGACTCCCTCGAAAGATTTTGATATCTCTAGTACTACAATAAAGGATTCAATGAAATGCTGAAGAAGAAGGCCAAGAGTCATAGAGAAAGGGAAGGATATCGCAAATCGAATAGTCTTATCCAGAGCATTGGTTATGTCCTTATTTAATGCATTGTTAATTCATATTTTATATTATATTATTACATTATTAATTCCCAAATTAGGTAATCTATTACTTGAAGAATTTACAATAATGAAATCTGTAATATTAAGTGATTATTTCCACAGTGGTAAGTAGAATAATTTTGTTTTTATTATTTTTTAATTTTTTTTTTATGATTAATGAGTTTCAATTAACGTTAATTAATCGTTATTGATTTTTCAAACTTTTCAATTAGAGTTAATTAATTCTTTATTGATTATTCAAACTTTCACCCTTTTCATTAATTTTTAATTATGGAATTTAGTAAAGGAATTTTAAAAAATCTTGACTTGAGGCACACATTTTAATATTTCTTTACGTACGGTTTTTTTATATTAATTTATTAGATTGATTAAATTAATTAAACCAATGATTTATTAAATTATATTAAGACATTGATTTATTAAATTATATTTTAAGAAAATGTTCATTTACTTATTTATGTTAATTAATATTTGCTTACATCTCGGTGCTACACGAAAATGAAAATCTTTAAAGAAATTATCAAGATTTTATTAAAATCTTTCTAATGACGGATGTAAATTTAGATTTCCATGATACGTACTAGGAATTAGAGATTATATTTTTACAAAATACCATGAGAAGCAGAGGGGAGAAGAACAGGAAAGATTGTTACACTTTTTTACTGAGAAATTGTCAGCAGAATAAGGAATAAATAAACAGAACAGATAAATTTTTACTGTAGACTGACAAGGAAATCTAATCCATAAAGTAATAAATTAAGAAGACTTCAATTTAGAAACACGATAAGCAAATAACATCGTAACGAAAATATGCGCAATATTCACCTTTGGCTGAAAATCTGGGATAGTGACTAGAAAAAAACAGAGTAGAGTTTGCTGTTGTAGCACTCAAATATCTGAGTTTTGGTTAAGAACAAGAGATGAAGTCTAGAAGAAATGTGATGTTCAAAGAAGTGGAAATTAGAATATAGACCAAGAGTGTTGCAGAAATTAATGAACAAAAAAAATATTTGAGAAGGCCTGAAGAGTTTTGAGGGCACCAACCCATCATCAAAGCCAGCCAACTCCCAAGAAATGATGAGGAAGGGAGGGATGTGGTGCTGTCACATCTGCTCGCCCTTCTAGACTTCTCATAGGCTTAACCTGATTGTGATATTTTTTATAAATTTGTAAAATAGTGATCGCTTGTGTAATAGTAAGGACAAGCCGAAAGATATTCATGTGTAAGATGGTGTAATAATTAAGCATGAAAAAGAACGCATTACTGAGCTTCTGTGTGAAGCGTAACGTCTGACCCACCAAAATACCACACACACAGAACACACTTATACAGACATACTTATATATATATATATATATATATATATATATATATATATATATATATATATATATATATATATATATATATATATATATATATATATATATATGTAATTTTGAAAAGGAGAAAACCCAAAGCTGCATCAAGGTTAATACTAGAAGACTTATTTTAAACCCTTACGAACCTTTAAAGGAAGATGAATGTATTTCTTTAGTGTGAAAAAAAGAAAGAAAAAAAAAAGAGGCTCCATGTTGTTCTTTGTCCTTTTTATTCCAAGAAAAAAAAGAGAAGCTAAAAAGGAAAATAAGGAAGTAAAAAAGAGGAAAAATAGGAGCGAAAGGTCAAGTTAACCAAAGAAGATGATTAAAAAAGAGATAGGAAAGAAGGAAAAATTGAAGAAAAAGGAAAAGAAAGAAAGAAAGAAATTAAGGGAAAAAAATTAAAAATATAAAATGAGGAAAGAAAGATAATAATATCAAAAATAGAAAAAGAAGTAAAAGTAAATTAGCGGCAAGAGATGAAATAGAAGAAAAAAAAGGGTAGAAAAGCAATAAAAAAATCTATGTAGATGAAGAGAAGAATGGGAAGGATAATGAAGAACATAAAAGAATTATATGTTAATGAGTAGAATGAGACAAACTAAAGAAAGATGAAGAGGAAGAGGAATTGAAAGAAATATGCGCATGTAGATAAAGAAGGAAACGAAAATGAAGAATAGTTGCATATTAAAATAATTGAAAATGAAAAGATGAAGCAGCGAAAAGTAGATGATGATTGAATTATGAAAGAAAAGGAAGAAGAAGAAGAAGAAGAAGAAGAAGAAGAAGAAAAGAAGAAGAAAAGAAGAAGAAGAAGAAGAAGAAGAAGAAGAAGAAGAAGAAGAAGAAAAAGAAAAAGAAAAAGAAAAGAAGAAGAAGAAGAGAAGAAGAAGAAGAAGAAGAAGAAGAAGAAGAAGAAGAAGAAGAAGAAAAAGAGATAGACGGATGAAGAAAATGAAGAAAAAGAGAGACGGATGAAGAGAAGAAAAAGTGATGGATGGATGAAGAAGAAAAAGACGGAAAAGAAGAAGAGACGAGAAGGAAGAAGAAGAAGAAAAAGAAGAAGAAGAGATGAACGGATGAAGAAGAAGAGGTAGACGTATGAAGAAGAAGAAGAAGAAGAAGAAGAAGAAGAAGAAGAAAAAAAAAAAAAAAAGAAGAAGAGATGAAGAAGAAGAAGAAGAAGAAGAAGAAGAAGAAGAAGAAGAAGAAGAAGAAGAAGAAGAAGAAGAAGAAGAAGAAGAAGAAGAAGAAGAAGGCAAAAATAATGGTAATTTGTACAAAATTCTGACTTAGTTTACATGTATTTTTTATCTCAATTAATAAATAAGAATTATTTATTCTTTTTTTTAGTGATAATTATCTTCTTTTTTAATAATAATGATAATAATAATAATAATAATAATAATAATAATAATAATAATAATAATAATAATAATAATAATAATAATAATAATAATAATAATCATAATATGCAAGTAAAAAAAAAAAAAAAAAAAAAAAAAAAAAAAAAAAAAAAATTGATATTTATATAACTCATCTTGGAAAATCTTCAAAATACAAATTTTGGATAAAGAATAATTTTACAATATAATTTTTATTTCTTTAATTATAAAACCTTTTGTCCTTAAAACATATAAAAAACGAAAAAGTTCGTAGGTTGAAGTGTATTTCGCTAAACTGTGTTTAATTATTAATATATTTGGTATATTATTAAGATTATTTATTATAGTATATATCATTAATATTATTTATTATAGTATATATTATTAATATTATTTATTATAGTATATATTTTTAATATTATTTATTATGGTATATATTATTAATATTATTTATTTATTATTCATTATTTGTATTATTTATATTATTACATAAGCATAGTAAATTTCAAAATAGACTCATGGGTGTTTTAGGTGGGTCGTAGCCAAATAAAGTTTAATTAAGAATCACCCCTCCTTGAATGGGGTTTTACCCGTGAATGGTTTAATTTAAAAATTAAAATATTAAAAAAAATGTAAATACATTTTTTTTTTTTTTACACTTTGTAAGAAAAAATGATTTAAAATTATAATAAATTTTTTATTTTTTTATATTTATAATTTTTTTTGTTAAATTTTCAAAAAAATCTGGCTTTTTTTTTTTATTTTATTTTTATTCTTTTTTATTTTTTTTTTTTTTTTTTTTTTTTTTTTTTTTTTTTTTTGTTTTTTTTTTAATTAATTAATTCATAGAACAATTTTCGATGAATGAATCATTAAAAAAGTAAAGAAAATAAAAACAAAATAAAAGGAAAAAAAGTTGGAAAGGTTAGATATAAATAATGATTTTTAGGCGTTTTATATTTAATAGCACGATAATATATCATATATATATATATATATATATATATATATATATATATATATATATATATATATATATATATATATATATATAATATATATATATATATATATATATATATATATATATATATATATATAATATAATATATATATATATATATATAAATATATATATATATATATATATATATATATATATATATATATATATATATATATATATATATATATATATATATATATATATATATATATATATATATATATATATATATATATATATATATATATATATATATATATATATATATATATATATATATATATATATATATATATAAATTTTTTTTTTTAATCTTCAGAAAGTAACAACTTTCCATTTATAGAAAAAAAATTATTTATTTAATATGTATTATTTCACTACCTTGATCACTGAGCCTATTTTCTGCAATTGCCTCAGAAGTAGTTCAAGCTATGTCAGTTAAAGGGATAGGAGATTTTACTGGGAAAGGTACTAATAAATCTTTTGCGTTCCTTTGGTTTTAAGTTACATTTACTTAGATTAGCATTTAACTAGCAACAAACTTACTTGGAAAGAAACTTCTTTCTCTTCTTACTAGATATGAGGAAATAAACCTCCACCGTGGAAAAACGGTAGAGCTATTGACTTGCGTTTTCAAAGGTGCTGGAAATATAAATGGAAACAAGTGGCTTAGAAATGAAAACAAGAATA
>SEYY01005185.1:5000-10000 GCA_009176605.1 Armadillidium nasatum | reverse complement strand
TAAATGTACAAGTGAAAGGATATAAATATATATATATATATATATATATTATATATATATATATATATATATATATATATATATATATATATATATATATATATATATATATATATATTATAAAAAAAATAATAATAATAATAATAATAATAATAATAAAAAAAAAACATAATATTTGAAAGCATACGTGGTTTATTTGTTCTACAATTATTTGAAATGTTTAAACTTTGAATAACAAAATGAAAAGAAGTATTTTTTTAATATATGTAAGTTGCATATTTCATAAGCATAATCGTTTCTTTAATATTATTATTATTATTATTATTATTATTATTATTATTATTATTATTATTATTATTATTATTATTATTATTATTATTATTATTATTATTATTATTATTTATTATTATTATTATTATTTTATATTATTTTTACATTATTATTATTATTATTATTATTATTATTATTATTATTATTATTATTATTATTATTATTATTATTATTATTTTTTATTATTATTTTTATTATTTTTATTATTATTATATTATTATTATTATATTATTATTATTATTATTATTATTATTATTTTTTTTTTTTATTAACATTCTTATTTAAATTTTTATTAATTAAAAATAAAAAAATAAAAAAAAAAATAAATAAATCTACAAGTCTCACTTAACGCAAATTTCTTAGGTGAGTACAGACGTGGGGTTTAAAGAAAAAGAAATCAAATTAGGCAAAAAACACAGATGATGGGAGAGAGAGTTCCACACTACAGAGGTGGCAGGAAAGTAGGAGGCACCACAGCGGACAAGCCTGGACTTACATATGTCCACACAAAATTTATTTGCAGACAGAGCACCCCTTGTGCTACGAGGACACAGTAAAGGTAAAGGTATACGAGTGGACAGTTCTCACGATCATTTGCCTCTGTAGTGCCCATAGAAAAGAGACAAGGAACCAACGTCGAGTCGCAAAGATAAAGGGTTAAGTGAATCAGAAAGAGCGGAACGGTTTATAAATCTTCATAGGCCTTTTATTCAACCCTATCCAAAAGAAGGGTGAAACCTGACCCACCCCAGATATGACGGCAGTATTCCATACAAGTACGGATGAGGCCCTTGTATAATTGGAGTAGCTGTGAAGAAGAAAAAATTCTAGCAGTCTAAATAGAACTCAAAGCTTCTTTGAGGCAGCCCTAGCAACCATTGCGATGTGAGGTTCTCAAGAAATTTTTTTTGTTTATGGGAAGGAAAAGGATATTTATATTGTCAATATAAGAGATGAGAGAACCATCGAAAGAAATAATAAAGTTAAGAGGTGTCTCTGAGAGGGAGATTTTAAAGAGTTGAATTTCACAAGGTTGAGACGGCCTCATTTGGAAATTCTTTCCAGATCAGCAAGAATGGAATCTGAAAGATGAAGACGAGAGGCAGCTCTAGGTGCAAAGGAGGAAACAGATTTCAAATGAGTATAAGAATGGAGGGTTGAAGATCATTAATTAAAAGTATTAATAGAGTAGGAGACAAAACAGAACCCTGAGGAACACCACTATTAACAGAAAAGGAAGAAGAACTCGCACCATCAACAACAACAGAAATAGAACGATTAGAAAGTAAGCTAGACATAAGTATGCAAAGGGAAGGAGGAATGGGACATCTGAGAGGAGAAGAAGTAGAAGGAAGATTGCCAGAGTCGTCCAGGGTTGAATTAAAGGAGAAAAGGAGGATGAAAATATTAGCTTTTTCAATTGGAGTGTTAGCAACAGAACCATCAGAGCGAATAAGAGGAGGAAAGGGAGATTTACAAAAGTTGTTAGAGATATGTTTTTGGCAAGAGACAAGAAAGATTTATCAGTAGGAGAATTTAGGATCTCAGCACACCTTCGTTTTGTGAAAGTCTGCTTTACTCGTCGAAGAATATCTCTGCAACGATTCCGACCTGAATGAAAATTAACGAGAGTAATAGGAGAAGGAGAGTTTTTCACTCTCGATACGCGATGTTTCCAGCTTGAATGGCACGAGGGCAGTCGCGATCGAACCATGGATTTTGAGGACAGAAACATTTAGATGAAGAAGGATTGTGCCTGCTCATCCCTTCAACAATTACAGCCCCAACCTTATCAACATAGATAGACACGTCTACAGAGATAATGCAGTCCCTCCAGGGATAGTTAGCGTAGAAGCAACGCAAAGCCCCTCAGTCAGCCTGATCAAAGTGCCAGAAGACACCCTTTGGGCAGGGTGAAGCAGTTGGATGAAAAGCATGAAAATTAAGACAAATTAGATTGTGGTCAGAGTTACCAATAGATGCGAAGACAGCGTATTTATAGAGAGAAGGACTAATAGTGAAGCATAAGTCAAGAGTGTTCAAGAATTAGTTGGGACGATCCGGAATGTGTGTTGGTTCTTTAATCAGTTGCTCCAGATCGTTGAGAATGCTGAATGCTTCGGCCTCCTCTGCTCCTGGGACAGTATGAGAGGAACCGAATCACTCAGTGTTATGTACATTGAAATCTACTAAATAGAGGTTCTCAGTATTTGGATGTGAAGATGTAACAGGCTCGTGAGAAATAATTTTAAGTACAATACTCAAAAAAGGTAGAGAATCTGTTCTATTACCGGAACAGTAGCAAAAGCACATGATTATTGATGTGGTAGGAAGAAAGATTTCAAGCCACAGAATATCGAAGTTAGGAGATTCAAGATATACAAGATATGTTACGGGAGTTATAGTGTTTACATATCCACCCCCTAGAACGGAAATTACAAAATAAGTTATAGCTGGATATATTAAAAAATTTGAGGAGGAATTCTTAGACATCTGGAGCTAATACAAGAGCAAAAGGTTAGGATGAGAGTTAGAGAAGTAGTATTTCACAGAGGTTAAATTAGAGCGTAAGCCACGAACATTGGCAAAGTGTATAGAGAACTTACGCCTGAGCACACCAGCCATTCAACACACACAATCACGATTATAACAAAAAAAAAAAAAAAAAAAAAAAAAAAAAAAAAAAAAAAAAAAAAACAGCCGAACACTCAAATAAACAGATAAGCAAACAAACAGAAAAACAAACGAACAGTCAAACAAGTAAAGAGACAAACAAACGACAATACAAACAAACTATCAGACAAACAAACGAACAAACAAACAAAACGAATAAACAAGCAAAATAAAATAATATCTATGTTAGAAACTTAAAATTTTAAAACGTAAAAATTAACTACAAAACTATTTCTATCTAAAACATAAATTATTCACGAATTTTTATCTTTAATTCAATTCAGTAAAAGTTGCCGATCTCGAAAATTTCACCACTTTAGTTAGTAGATATTTAAAATAGAACAATTGATAAAACACTAAAATAGCAAGAGAGATATTTACTTCGAAAATTGAAAATGATTAATTAAAACTTTTGAAAAGCAACGAACAAAAAATAAAATTGCGAAGGCACAACACTAAACACATCCCCACTCCACAATTGCAACTAACTAACTAATATTATTATTATTATTATTATTATTATTATTATTATTATTATTATTATTATTATTATTATTATTATTATTATTATTATTATTATTATTATTATTATTATTATTATATATTATTATTATATTATTTATATTATTATTATTATTTTATATATTTTATTATATTATTATTATTATTATTATTATTATTATTATTATTATTATTATTTATTTATTTATTTATTTATTTAAGCAATTATACGTATTTAACAACGGACACAAATATAACAATATTTCAAGTTCTTTCCCTTCATTGTTTCAAATACTCTCTCAATAGATTTAGAAAAACAACCCATTTCGTATACCTATGCCAGGAGAGAAACTTTTCTAGGTAGAATATACACAGGATCCACAAGTGGAAATCAAACAGGCGCCCTCAAACACGTGAGCTAATCATTCTACCGTTTGTACCACGGCAGACAGCAAAGATATATTAATTCTTTCTAGTGAATAAGTTCTTTGATATCTTCCGAAGAGATTTTACCTTTTATATAAAAATTTAGTTCTATATTTCTATCATTTAAGATTACATTTTAATAAAAATAAAAAAGGATTTTCTTTTATAAACTTTTGTTCATGTATTCTTTTTTTTTTTTTTTTTACAGAACGCCACCACTCAAGAGCCCTTTTCAAGGAGGGCACACACACACATGCACAAAGCTCATTCAACACACACACACACACAACAAACAACCTAACACCCCTCAGGGGCGCAGACGGAAGCCTTGAAGAGTGGAACATTATATCAGGAGGAAAAATAAATGAGGGTAGAGAGTTCACAGAATAGAATGGCTGGAAAGAAGGATACCACAACGAGGCTAGCCTGGGATTTCCTACGTCCACACAAAATTTTGAAAGCAGGGCACCCCTTGTGCAACGAGGACGACGCAACGGTTGAATGCGAGAGCCAATTTCGAGCACCTGCCAGTAGTACCTGTAGAAAAGAGATAGCGCGCCAACGTCACGTCGCAGAGACAGAGGTCAAGTGAGTTTGAAAGTAGGACAGTTTTTTAATCTCTTAGCTTTTTCACCCTTCCAGAAGAGAGGAGGAGCCGGAGCCCCCCAAATGAGAACAGTACTTATATAAGGACGAAAAACCCTTAAATTTGGAAACTGCTCAGAAAAAAATTCTCGCAATTTTCCCAGCTTTTAGAGGCCGCTTTAGCAACCATTGTAAGGTTTCCAAGAAATTTGTTTTATGTTTCAAGAATGTTAATGTTGTTTGAGACGGGAGAGCCATCGAAGAGATAGGAAAGAGGTTTTTGAGAGGGAGATGTGAAAAGTTAGTTTTTTTCATGATCACAACATGTTACAATCCTTTGCCACCTAAAGAAATTTCGTTTGATGAAGATCCAAAGTAATTATCTAGACATTAATTGTCTAGATAATTACTTATTATCAATATATTTTCAAAGTTACCATACACAAAACATTGCATTTTGAATGCAAAATGGTGGTTCAATATTC